>CATIWK010056959.1:0-21147 GCA_949634005.1 Mallotus japonicus | reverse complement strand
ATTAAGGCATCTTTAAACATCAAGACCACATACATTTGTCAAATGGGAGTTAGAATGGTGTTTAATGCCATTAGTGTAGGGTAATTGATATTAGGGCCGTAAATGGCAGGTTAGTGGGGTTAAATTATCTTATGTTTTAGTATCTAGAATAGTAGTAGAAGCTTGATCTTGTATCTATATAAACAAGACCTTATTTCATTGTAAGATGTTAAGATGTTGAATTAAGTTTATAAAATATTAAATTTCTTTAGTAAGGAATTTGCTTTAAAGTTCTTGCATGAACTTTGTGACTTATCAAGCCTAGTTAGGTTTGTGGCGCCAAAATCCAAATCCTTGTCTTCTTCTTTACTAATCAAAGTTACGTTATTTGTGGCGCGTGGATGGTCTCAAAGTCTATTAAAGTTCTTTGTCATTTGATCAAGGGTGGTAATCTATTCCATTGCAAGTTTATCATAGCTTTTTTGCTATTAGGGAGCTTGAATGAAAGGTTATTGATTTTTTTTAACTTGATAAAGGGTTGAAATGGTTCCTTCTTATCTCAATACTTGAACGATCCTATAGCTTATTTTAAAAAGTGATAAATTATATCCATCAAATTTATTATAGTATTGAAACTATTTGGGAGCTTGGGTTATGAATCTATTGGATTCCCATCATTTAGTATCAGAGCTTTAGCTTAAAATTGAGGTTTGCATATCCATTTTCTTTTTAAATCTTGTTATTTTAAGTTTTCTCTTCATCTTAAACTATCTATCTATATTGTCCTTATATTTCATCTTATTATGTTCTTTCTTCATCTTTTATTTTGTTTGAGTTGATTATTCTTAAAAAAAAATTTGTGCAAAAAAAAAAATTATTTTGATCTTTGTATTTATGTTCTTTTGTGTCCACTCTATTTGCTTAATATATAAAAACAAAATCTAATTGTTTGTTTCTTGATTTTTTTTAGCCTACCCATTTTATTTTTTCTTGTGGCCTACCCAAATTTTCACTCCATTGATTGCTACTTTCTTAACTTTGCTTGATTTATGAATCTTAGTTCATCTAAGAACCCACAAAGCAAATTAAGAAAGGAAAAGGACAAGAGTGTGTAAGACCATTAGAGAGGATAAAAGCCAAAAATTGAGTGCAAACATGAGAGTTAGTGTACAAAATTTTTGAGTGAAACACATGAGGGAGTGTTGTGAGGTTTTATTTCTATTTTCTATTTTATCATTTTAGGTTTCTATCATGTCTAGCCAAGAGACAAGTTCTTCATAACTAATGATCAAATTCTACAATTCATGAATCAACAAATTGAAAGGATGTTTAGGATGATGGAGAGGTATGACTTTTAACCAAGTGTGAATTCTTCTTTTTTAAAGAAATCTTCTTGGGGTAGAAAGGATGATAAACCTATTGCTAAGTCAAAAATGGAAGAAAATAAAATTGAAATTAACTTAAATACTAAGGGGGAAAGTGAGGTTAAACTAGCCCAAACTAGGGAGATCAAGTGTTCTAAGTGTTTGGGGCATGGGTATTTCTAGAGAGTGTCCAAATAGAAAAACTAATATAGGATGGTAATGTTGAATCAAAAAGTGAAAAGGAAAGTGACAATAAAATTCCTTCTTTAGAGGATTGTAGTGATGTTGAATATGCTCGGGGAGAAAATCTAGTTGTACAACAAACATTGAGTTTGCAAAATAAACATGATGACCATGGAGACCAAAGGAAAAATTTATTTCATACTCGTTGTTTAATTACTAACAAGTTGTGCAATTTGATTGTGAATAGTGATAGTTGTACTAATCTTGCAAGCACTTTGCTAGTGGAGAATTTATTCCAGAATATTAAATCTTTTTCAATATGAATTATTTGATGATTATAACATTGAAAATCAAGCTTCCTATCCCTCAAATGTGTTCTATGGTGGAAGCCAATCTGTTACTTCAACTGATGTGCAAGTATAATCAAGCACGAAATCCATTTTGTTGTTAAAGGTTATATTTAAACAGCAAAAATTGGATAGTGGAATTGGTGGAAGTAAAAAGAGTGAACTTTATATTTACCTAAGTGAGTCACCCTTGGAGGAATCTAATGATGGGAAATTTGATTTATTAAGATGGTGGAAGCTTAATTCATAGAGGTTGCCTATTCTTTCAAGTCTGGCTCATGATGTATTAGCTATCCCAATTTTTATAGTTACATCAGAATCAACTTTTAGCATGAGTGGAAGAGTGATTGATTCTTTCAGAAGTTGTTTAACTCAAACACTTATTCAAGCCTTGATCTACACTCAAGACTGGCTTAAAAAGTCTAATCAACCATTATCAATTTAAGAAAGCTTTGAAGATTTAGAAGATTTTGACCCGAATTTCATTTACATTTATTAAAATTTTTTCTCTCTTCTTTAATTCATTCTAATTTCATTTTTTTTCTATTACTTTCAGAGCTCCCTCCTTTGGGACTTGGACCTTCAGTTGGCTCCTCATATGCTGCTAGTTAATAGACATCTTCTTCAATTCCTCTATCACTTTTTTGCGAACTATATTTAGTAATAATGGTTGTCTCTTACTTTATTATTTCATTATTTCATTTTTTTATCTATTATATATTTGATACATATTCTGCCTACTAGAAATTGCATGTTATTTCTTCCTGTGTGTTGCTACAACTTCTGTTTCTGTCTTATGATATTTGTGCTACTCTGTTGTACCAATTTCGTTGAGTTGCAGCATCATTGACATTGACATTGACTAACTGACTAAACACAACAGATGTGCTTGCTGTTGTTACCATTTATTTGGTGACTGTATTGAATTACCATTAGGTGCATGTTTTGTAAATGGTCATATTCCATGTTTGTTGTGATCATGAAATTGGTGTCTTAGTTGTTGCACTTAATTGTTTGATTTATGAGGTAATGATGAAGTTTCCACCTCATTCTCTGATTCTTAAAAGAATGCATGTTGTGTGTTTCTTTGGTAGCAAATGGTTTGCAGTTGTTGCCATAAATTGAGCTGCATTCTTTATTTGACATTAAAAAACTATTTTTGAGCCTCAACTATTTTTTTATTTACATTTTTATCGTTCTAAGTTATTCAATTTCTCAGCCTCACTATTTCATTTATTTATGTAGGAATTTTTTTGTGATTACTTGATGTGTCTGCCTATTTTTTTGTTGCTATAGACTGATGCATAAATACATTATACATACAATATCTTTTTTTTTTTGTAATACTTAAAGAACTTGTGAATTCATTATATTGGCAGCATAGCATAGGTTAATTTTTTTTTGGAAACCATGTCTACTGCATTGATGCTAGGAAAGGCAAATCATTTTTTTTTTTTGTATATTGTAGGCTCACAAGTAGTAGTGTAGTACTTGATTTTGTATATTTTGTAAATGGGCCAAATTTTATTATTATTTACATTATGTATTGGTCTCCAGCCCTAAATAGTTTATAAAAATTAATTCAAACGTTTAATTTAATCAAATTAGGCCTTACAAAAATGGGCCTAGCCTACAATACCCAAACCGAGTAACCGATCCAAGAAAATTTAAACTTTCTCAGCCCCCAAACCAACGGTTTCTTTCTCATTGTAACTTCAGTTTGGCTGAATATATCTTCCTTCGGAACCCGCTCGGTTTCTTTGATTGTCCACTCGAACCGTTCCGAATTGCCCCGCTGCACAACCCTAAAAAAATTAAAGATTTTATCTGGAGATGTGCCCATAATTCTATTGTAGCAAATTCTAAAAATTTATTTTTCGTAGTTCTTTGGTTTTTAATTTTTACATCAAGTTTACTCCTTATTCTGATTATCTTCTTCTTTTTTTGAATCCTTTACTAGTTTTTTTAATGTGGCTACAGTCTATAAGTCCAATTTTATAGTAGAAGTTAGCCTTTTTTTTTCTCAGGTTAGAGTTAGGGTATTATTATATTTCATTTCTCTCCCCTTCACTTTGTTAAAGGGCTTTTTGCACCCTCTCCTTCCCTCATTAATGATAGGGCAAAGGTGCATTTTGTCCCCTAATGTTGTGCCCTATGAGCAAATATGCCCTCTTTCTATTTTTTTGTCCAAAAATATTAGGTTAAGGCTCAAAACAAGTTTTTTGGCCCCTCCAGATGACATGGTAAAAAACGGCAGTGAGGGACGTTAATGCATTGGATGACAGGGTTATTGACCAAAAAAAAAAAATTTGATGACAGGGCAATGATCTCCATTTAAACCCTCTACTTCTTCGCCCATTGAAGCCAACAAAAATCCCTAATTGATAAAAATTAGAAAATCCCTAATTCACAAAATCAACATCCAACAAAAATTAAAATTAACCAACAATGGCAACTTCTTCGTCAACAACAGGAAGAAGTAGGATGCGAAGTAACAGCAAGCAAGATAATGAGGGACATCGAAGGGGAAGAAGTAGCAGGCGAAGCAATTTCGAGCTGGGCTATGAAGGACCACCAAGGTACTGCAGATGTGGAGTAAGAGCTCCTCGATGGACAACATAGACTGATGATAATCCAGGTCGGAGGTTCTATGGCTACCCATTTTATGAGGTTAGGTTGTTGAATTAAAGTATAGTTTGTGTTATTAAAACAGTAAAAGGAGTTGCTAAAAATTGCTCTACTTGTTATTAGGTACATGGCTGTGGATACTTTTAATGGCATGATGAGCCAATGAATGAGAGAGTGAAGGATTTAATTAATGATTTCAAATTAGAGAACAAGCTTTTACAAGATGAAATCAATAAGTTAAAGGGTGCATTAATGCAAGGGTGTGGCGATGTTGATGTAGAAATCGCAGAGTTATGGCTTGAGTTTAGACGATTGAAGAAATAAAAAATGCATGAATGTGAACAAGCAAAAAAATTTTGAAATTAGCATATTATGCAATGGTTTCTTGATTTTTTTCTATTTGTTATTTCTGTTAGTTTAGTGTACTGTGTTTCAGTGGAAATCAGGTAAAATTTTAGACAAATTAATGAAATTTCATGGCTTTGAGAAGCCTTGTAAGATGTTGATTTTTTTTTGTGATTCTGTGTTGTTTTTTTGCTCATGGAGTGTTGATATAAACATTCACTGTATATTCAAATAAACCAACATTATGTAAAGTATGCATAAACTTTAAAGGGAAACTAACATCACTTCATATAAAGATATAAAGATTGCCTGAAAGCCATCAAAATGTATTCTTTTACATCAACCATTCTCCAAATATGCTAATTCCTGTATAGTATGCACAACAGCTATCACATGACACCACAAGTTCAAAACCAAAAAACTAAAAAAAGCAGAGGCATTACATCATGCAGAATAACCTATAACTATTGTGCAATGCTATGCAAATTTAGCCAAAAAATCATGTAAAAAACCTATCCAAAATGATAAAAAAGTTACTAGCAGACCAAAAAGACATTTGCAGACACCATATATACCCTATTGTTTATCCAGACCCCCAGTTTTACAAATCATCATTAACTGTTTTGGCCTTTTTCCTCTAATTTTCAATATGTTCATTAACTTCTTTTTGTAGCTGTCTTCTGGTGATAGATGGAGCTCTTCTCCAACTTAGTCCTAGTGGCTGAAAGGGTAGATCGGTTGCATACGAAACATGTGATCCATCTTTTTTAAACATGATTTCCCTGGTTGCAGTCACTCTAGCTGGGTCCTTTTTCCTCATCAAATCTCTTTCATTAGGAATAGGAAACCTAATTTGTGCATCAGCCTCAATTCTCTCCTCTTAAAGGTTTACACCTTGGGAAATTACTTGCTCTGACTCTTGTCCAGGATGTGACATAAGCTTCAAAAATTTTTAGTTGCCATGTTAATGTAAGTTAGAACCATCAAGAAAATTGCCTAAAAAAAATTAACATACATTATAAATATTTTCTCCTGTGGCTTCATTTATATAGAGACCATGGCCTTGCCAATTTCTTGACCTCCTAACACATGTACCTCCCATGCTTCTGGCTGTCTCTTCTTGCACAAATTTTTATTTCCCTTTATTTCTCCTGCCAGATGTTGCATCTTGCTCAGGAGCTGTGGAAGCTTGCTCAGGTTGAGTTGCAGATTTTTGAGGTTGATTAAAAGCTTGATCAGGTTCAGTGGAAGCTTGGGAGGCATTCTAGGACTGATTCATTACAGTGGACTGAAATCAATAAAAATAAGTTATCAAATAAATGTTTGTGTAATAAAAGTTAATTTAAGTTAAAGAATTATACCTGGTTTCCCTTGTTGGGACAAGTCTTCTTATTGTGGCCATCCTTTTTACACAACCCACACACTTGTTTAATGCCTTTCTTTGAAAGCTTGCTTGCATTCTGTCCACTACTATTTTTCTCATTTGAAGCTCGAACTCTTTTACTTTTAGGTTTTCCAGGCTTTTTGGGGAGTGGGGGAGGTTCTATTGGCAGAAATTCTTTCAACTTATAAAATCTTAGTCCAGGGACAGGAAGTAGTGGATATTTATAGGTGGCCAAGTATGTGCTCTTATGATACCACTTTGAAATCACAGACATTGGTTCTATTTGAGAGTGGTACAATGCATAGATGGCATGAGTACAAGGGATTCCTGTGAGTTCCCAAGCTCTGCATGTGCATAATTGCTTATCCAAAAAGATAGTATGCTTATCATCCCCTTCTCCATTCTCATATCCAAATGAACCATTGAAGACCACTTTGCATCCAATGCAATTGTCTTTCCAATCCTGAAACAAACCGCATACAAGCTGGACTCCATTCATTAATCCAATTTGCAGCCATCTTCTTATTCTCTTTGATCCTATTCATACATTGCAATCTAATGTCTTTGAGCATACTAATAATCGGTTTGAACCTAGCAGCAAGTATCCATGAATTAAATGATTCGGTGAAGTTATTGTCCACTATCATTGATTTGCATCTCGAGCTAAAGTATGCTCTACACCAATTATGAGGTGGGTAGCATAATAATCCTTCTGCAGCTCTTTAAGAAACATGCCCCAATTTCTCTAAATTGTCCTTGAACTCTTCTTCATTTCTGCTCCAAGCACAAATAAAGAATTTCTTCTTTAGTTCTGGTCCAGTCCACTTCTTGCTCCAATTCGAGAAAATGTGCTGAGCACAGATGTGGCAGCACAGTCATGACAACATCAATTAAACCCTGATACAATAATAAATTAGTACTTCTTTGTATGAAGGAATCAACATATAAAAAAAACATTATTTATTAAAACACACTCACCTTTTGCATATCAGAAATAAATGTCATCTGTGAGCCATCTCCCAATTGAAGTTCTTGGACTAGCCAACACAAGAACCACCTCCAATTATTCTTATTCTCCTTGTCCACTACTACCCATGCAATTGGTAGCATTTTATCATCACCATCAATCCCCATAGCAGCTAATAATTGCCCTTTGCAAACACCCTTCAAGAAGCATCCCTCAAGACCAATAATTGGTCTACATCCAGATTTCCACCCCTTCCTAATTGCATCAAAACATATAAAAATTCTTCTAAAGACCCTTCTACCTTATTTTAATGCTTCATTGCACAATTCTATTTCAACTTTGGTGCCTGGATTGTTGGTTTTCAATGTTGCAGCATATGCTTGTAGTTGTTGAAATTACACTTTGTAACTACCATCAAGTTCTTGGATGATCATTCTTTTTGCTCTTTTGCACTTGTGAAAATTAACACTGATTTTTAATAATTCTTTTGCTTCATCCTGCATATCCTTCACCTTGAAAGCAGGGTTATTGTATATCTTATTCTTGAAATGGTTGGCCAAATACTTAGCACTTGCACTTGGAATTGAAAAGTGCCTAAAGCATCTATGTTCAGCTATGAGTGTTTTAATTGCTAAACCAGGATTTTTTCCATCTTTTGAAATTTGAAGCATAAATGGATAGCCCTTTTGATTTTGACACTTTGCAACTATCCTCATAGGCTCATTAGAATTAAGTTTTAGCTTATATCCAAACAGGACAACATATTTGGAAATGGCCTCCCTTGCTTCTTTAGCATTAGCAAAGGTCATTCCAAGCATCAAATTACCTTGGCCAAGCTGTCCATCATATCTCACCCTCTCTGTGGGTGGTTCACAATCATCCTCTCTTGAATCATCAGATGAGTCCTCTTCACTACTATCACTCTCTTCTCCTTCCTCATGCTTACTAACATAACCATCAGGAGCCACATAATTGTATTCATCTATATCAGGCCCTGCATTACTACTTCCCCCTACCTCTGATACAGGTGCAGCTCTAGGTCTAGGTGTATATGCATTTTCAGGTTCAGTTGGTGTAGGTGCAGAATCAGGTTCAGGTTCAGGTTCAGGTTCAGGTTCAGTTTGTATAGGTGCAGGATCAGTTTCAGATTCAGTTTGTGGAGGTGCACTATCAGGTTCAATTTCAGTTTGTGCAGGTTCAAAATTCCAATCAAGTTCAAATTCATCCCAATATTAGTCAGCAATATTTGGCTTAGTGTTCAAATTAACCTCCCCCTCTGTTTCAGTAATATTCCCACCCCCTGTTTCAGGAAAATTTTCCCTATTTGATTCAGTCACATCAAATACTACTTCTTCTCTAGTATTAGAAGTCCCTTTATCAACTACATCTTCCCTAGTACTAGTTTCCCAATCAATCTCTAATACCTGAGGCATATACAAAGGGGTATCCACAACATTATCAGTATAAAAGTCGATTTCTCTCACCCATGAGTATTTGCTAATGTAATTTAAAATCCTTCTCACTGTATTATCATCATGCACTAAAAATAAGCCATCCTTTAACTCCTTACCCGGTTCAAGCACAAATATTTTCTCAATCATCTTAAAGTCGTAAGTATTTTGGTATCTAAATAACACGTCTTGATAACACAAAAAATCAGGATCGAAGTCATACAGTATGTCAATTTCACCATCAACGTATTAAAGATTCTCATAAACGTACTTCCAAGTACTAGCGTAATGAAAAACACAATCCATAGTACATGCCATTGCTGAAAACAACACATAAAACAATACACCATCACAAAAAAAAAAACACCTTCAAATGCACCTTTTTAACATAAAATAACACATGTAATGGAACTTACCTTCGACAATGACAGATCTTCCTTCAACAATGCCTTCGACAATGACACATCTTTCGTTTTTATCCCTCCATTCGCACACAAATGACAATGGTGATTATCAGGTACATCGGTAATTTGCTTCAAGGTTAGGGTTACAACAGAAACAACAATGGGGATTTTCTTCTCTCTTCTCTGAATCTCTCAGAAGTAGTTGGGAGAGAGTTAATGCATATGAAAATGAGAGCGCCAAAATTTTTTTTTCCCAAATAACATTAATCAGACGTGGACATCTTGGGCTCCATTCAAGCTCGCATGGCTGCCACGTCAATTCAAAAGGTAACGACTGTCTATTTGCTTTTCTTTCCAACGTTAATGAGGGGTCAAAAAACTTGTTTTGAGCCTTAACCTAATATTTTTAGACAAAAAAATAGAAAGGGGGCATATTTGCTCCTAGGGCACAACATTAGGGGCCAAAATTCACCTTTGCCCTTAATGATATTTCATCATTTATCCTTTAAAAAAAAATCTTACACATAAAAAAAAATAAATGTCAAGGCACTTATTAACAGAAGGCCTAATTTCAATCAATTTTGACCATAAAATTTTATTAAGAATAAAAATATAAAAATTACTATCAACTTTAAATTTATAATTAAAGGCTGAATTTTGCCCTTAAATTTTAAATATATTTTTTTCTAAATTTCATTTCAATTAAACTTCCTTGGCTAATATTTCATAATGATTTTGTTTTATAAAGAATCAATAATTTTTACACATTTTATAAAGAAATAGAAAACATAACGAAGGGACAGAGATTTTGTAGCACAAAATAGTGCATAATAATAGTAACTTTGTATTGTGTTCGCTGAAAAAAAGTAGCTCTATCACAAAAAAGTTAATTATTATGACATCCTGAAGTTTGATATATCATACTATTAGATTCCTATATTTTCAATAATTAATCAAAATTTTCTTAGAATTTTGCTCCAGTAAACTATTACATACCTACCATTTAAGTTAATGTTAAATGAAACAATAAGAAAAAAATAAAAGTTATATTTGGTCCATGAACTAATAATATATTTTTAAATTCATTCAATTTTTCATCAAATTAATATAGAATTTTAATTTATGATGTTTCTATTGTAATAGTAATTATAATATCAAAATAATTTTTATTTTTAATATAAGATATATTTTAAATATATTTATTTAGAATTTTCATTACTCCAAATAACTACGTAATAATTACTACATTAATTAGGATTTATCATATTGACATATATTTAATCATCAATTTTCGTTAAAATTATTTTAGTGTATATATACACACGTTATTTACAAGTTTTTCAAAAATTACAATTATCAAATGGCCAAATACCTCATTTCATGCCTGAACTTTACTCATTTGGTCTATCTCACCTCTCAATTTTTTTTTTCTATCACACTTCTCAACTTCTATTTTGGACCTATATAACCCCTCATTTCAGACTCAAAATGCACGTGTAATAAACGTGCTATGACATGGAGACAAATTATGATGTGGACAATGAAGTGGCCAAAGTTAAAAAAAAAACTAGGCTAAATGTAAAAATGAAGGTTGAAATTGTAAATCCTTAATGTTAGCCAAAATTCCCAAAACTAGGGTTCACAAAATCACTAACATTATTCAATCAAATTCATCCCAAAGCTGTGCATTTCATTGAATTTTTTTTTCATTTTGAAAAATACTTTGGTTGGTTATGTGTAGGTGTTGTAGGTGAAGAACTCGCAAGGCTTAATTGGGAGTGTAAGGTATAAACTTGCCTGTCCTTCCTAAAGTCTGTATCTCGACATTGAATCCATGATCATGAGAAGAAGGCCGGCTTATTACTGATAGTCTTTCAATAACAACTTGATCACCATTTGGTATAGAACCTTTATAAACAATCCTTGAACCTCCATTCCCTATAATGTTACCCTTTTTTAAACAATCCAAAACATCATCAACAGTAAAGCCCAGGCGCTGGAATGCATTCAGTTTCCAAGCACGAGAATCACTAGCCTTTTTTAATGATCTTTCTTTGATAATTATTACAACTATAAATGCAATTGAGCAAACAAGCCAATAATAAGTAAGAGCTTCAGAGAAGCAGAGACTGGCCTTTAATAAGTGCTTGGTGGGTTTCATTAGCATCCCCATCTTTGCAAGGACCCAAATAAGGACCATGAAGATCAGGATTATCCAAAAATGAAGTGTTATTGAAATAACTCAACTGACCAGTACCGGGAACTAATCCAGTAAGGTTGTTGTAAGAAAAAACAATAGAAGTTAAACTTTGCGTAATGGCTATAGATGTAGGAATGCTACCAACAAGATGATTTATTGAAAAATTGAGATAGTTCAAAATCCTCATACTTGTGATTTCAGTTGGAATAGCACCAGTAAGTTCATTTTGACTAAGCTCAACAAATGTTAGTAGCTTACATTGGCTAATTTTTGCAGCAACGTGGCTTGAAAACTTGTTATGCCTAAAATCCATCTTAGAGAGTTGCTGCAATTTTCCAAGTATTGGATCAGAAAACTTGTTCCCATTAAGAAGCAACTTTGAACATGCAAGAAACAATGTATCAAGCTTTTGCAACGGTCACGGACCTTTAGGTTCTTTGTTTATTTAAAATACGCTCGTAAAAATAAAATAAATAAATTCATGAAATTTGTCGGAATAATGAAAACTATGGGATTGACAAAACTGACTCAATTAAAGACACAACCTAACTAAAACTAGAAATTCGACATAGGTCGATATCACATTTTACGAGAAATCTGCTGAAAATTTGGTAGAGTCTGCTTTGTAAAATGGACATCTCTCTACCATAGGTAGAGCCGTTCCTGCATGAAAACGACACTTCAAATATTCTCCAAAACTCAACAACTCGGGTTGGGTCCCACACTGCACTTTGTGCCCAATCGAGATTCAAAATTCACAACTTAAATAAAATAATATAATTTTTATTAAAATCATCAATAATTCATAAAAATACCTTTAACTATCATACTTCAATTTATTTTTGAAATAAAACATAAAAGAATATTTATTTTCCAATAATTAGTAAAATTCATATTTTTTTTACAAATAAATTAACATTAATTGCAAATACTAATTAAATCACTTAAATCAATAATAAAATTTGTAAATAACTTATTTAAGCTTAAAGTCAATAAATAAGTTTATTATTCTACTATTTCTCAAAAATTAATATTAATTATCTAATAATAGGAAATAATTCATAAAATTAATTAGACTATGTACATAATAAATTCTTTTAAATAATAAATATACAAAAACTTAATTTCATTTAACTATCAATAATTCTCATTAAACATATTAAATAAAGAATAATTTATTTTGAAGAGATTTTGTTGTAAATCCTTCATACTTTATTTTGAGTTGGAGAGTTGATGATTTGAAAATAATTTTTAAATATTTTATTTCTAATAATAATAAAAGTTATTTTTATTATTATTATTTTATTAAAGGGATTTCAAGTCATACAGCTCTCTTTATTATCTTACTCAGTGAGGTCTGACTCCCCTCAATATTTTTCAGGAATTTGGGAGTTTGAGACTCATCATGCTTCCCTACGCCGGGTTTCTTCTTCTCCAACTTTATTGTGTAGGTCTATTTAATATGTATTGCATAACTGAACTCTAGATACTGCAGTAGTTAATCAAGAACTTGTATTATTGGTATTCTGTTTTATCTGGTTTGAGATGTTGTATTTGAAGAATATTATTTATGTATTTGATATTGTACATTTATATTGTTTTTATTATTCAGAGTATTGTTTTTATTTCGCGAAAAATTTTTAAGGCTTACTACGGATTTTGGTAGCTTTATGCTTTCACATTCCCTAGTGCCGGTCACGTGCCCTTAGGTTCGGGTCGTGACAGCAACTTTGCTATCTCCTTCGATATCTCTCCAAATAACATACAATTAGCAGCATCAAATTGAACAAATTCAGACAATTTTTTTATCTCAGATGGCAAGCCAACTTCATAATCATTATAATAACCAATGTATAGCTCCTATAACATAGGTAAGTTACCAATCTCCGGTGGAATACAGCCTTCTAATTCATTACCAGAGACTCCTAACTATTTAAGAAACTCTCGTTTACCATACTCCAGCGAATTTACTCCACCAAAAAAGTTACCACCCAGATGCAAATGTCACTGTTGATATAAATTTTGTTTGGCCACAACATTTTTTTAAGTCGCGGATGAGCATTTGAAATCACGCGACTTGCCACGCTATAAAAGTATATGTCCAATAGAATCTATAAAGTATGAATAAGGGGTTATATAGGTCAAAAATAGAAGTTGAGAAGTGTAATAAATATAAATGAAAGTTGAGAAGTGAGATGGACCAAATGAGTAAAGTTCATGAGTGAAATAAGGTATTTGGCCTTATTAAATCTCACTAAAAAATTGTTTTAGCATGGCAAGACTAATTTAGGGTGCAGTATCAATCATAAAAATTGAGTTCATATTAGTATGATATACCTTAATTGATTCACGAAAATTATATAAATCGCACAAATATAATGCCATTACAAAATTGAGTACATATCAGTATGATATATTATAATCAGTGCAATACCGATTACATAAGTCATATTAGCACGATAATAGTTAATAAAATTGATTCTCAACCAATAAGATAAATCTCAATTAATATAGTATGATTACATATTCCTATTGAAGTAGTGTTAATTTTAAATCAATATGGTTTAAATTTGTTTTAATCTTAAATATACAAATTTATTATTGTAATAAAAACACAATAATTAAAAATTTATACTATTTTAATAAAAAATTTGATGAATTTAAAATTATATTATAAATTTAGGGATCAAATAAAACTTTTATTTTTTTAAATTGGTTCATTTAATGTAAATTAAACAGTAAAAATTGTAATTGTTTAAGATAGTAAAATTTTAGAATGATATAATAATTATTAAAAATATACAAAACCTAGTATAATAATTGGGGAAACCTAACTGAAAAAAAATGCGTAATTACAGTAAACTTGTATTATGTTCTCCGAAGAAAACAATAGCTGCTGCCAACTAAAAAACGTGGCGTGTGAGTTTGGTTTCTGATACCACGTGGCAGTTTATTAGATCGCCACATCATAGGATGCAGGAAACTCCTGCATTGGCAGCAGAAAATAGCTATCCACAAAAAACAAAGGTAAAACACCTATTTTCCCTCTGCACTTTTATTTTTATTCGGATTTACCCCCTATACTATCATTTGTTCAGATTGAGTCCCTACACTTTTATTTTGGTGCAGATTGAATCCTCATTGGAAGCTAATCAAATTTCAAATAATAGTGCAGGGGGTAAATCTGAAAAAAAAAAAAGTTTGATTAACTCTAAATAAGGATTCAATCTATAGCAAAATAAAAGTGTAGGGACTCAATCTGAACAAATGATAGTGCAGGGGTAAATCCGAATAAAAATAAAAGTGCAGGGGGAAAATAGGTGTTTTGCCAAAAACAAAATTTGTAGTTGTGTGAGCTCAGTTGCTGGCCACATTCTAGTTCTTGAGCCACGCTTGTAAATGTAATGGCTTGTTTCTCTTTAAATCCTGCTCTCTCCCTCCTCCCCCTCCGCCGCCGTGCACGGTGTTCCACCACCACCATCCATCTTCCTCTGATTCCGACTCCGGCCCTATGCCTCCGTCGCCTTCGCCCTCCTTCTACTCCTTATGCAGTGGTTTTTTCCCCTTTCTTCACTCCTCGCTTCTCCTCCTTCACTGCCGTTGCTGCCATTTCCACCGGAGCTATTCTTCAAGACGCCGGAGCTACAGCAGCTGTACTTGCTGGCGCGTATAGTCTTGTTCTCACTTTTGACACTCTAGCTCAGCGAAACATCATCAACCAGGTAGCTGCTATCTGTTACAGTGTTGAAATAAATAAATAAGTAGTTGCATTTCTGGTTTTTGGTTAGGCATTGTTTGGATGCATGAATTAAAATATTTCACATTGAAAGAATCGAAATTTTCTAGTCATTTCCAAATATTGTCTAAACAGAATTCAATTAGTTCTTGCATTTTTAGGCATTGTTTGGATTAAAGAGTTCAATTGAATTAACTTTTTGCAAAATGATGCCAGTTTGGTTAATATCACTGGGTAGAATTCATTTAATTGTTGCATGTTTAGACTTTCCAAACACACCCTTGATTGAAACTGAAACTACCTTAAGATTTTATGGACTATGATTTGAAATTGATCGATGTAGTATTTGATTTTTAGCAGCTACCAGTAATGCAGTTTTTATCTGATGCTTCTTTAGTAATTGTTACAGAAATTGAGCAGAAAACTGGTACATATATTATCCGGATTGCTTTTTGCTATTTCTTGGCCAATTTTCAGGTATACATGGTTGCATTTTATATAGTTATTGGATTTGGTAGTGGTTTTAATTGAATTTGAGATTTGTGATTTGCTTAATTACTTTAGCAATTCAATAGAGGCTCGCTACTTTGCTTCTATAGTCCCACTTGTTAATTGCTTAAGGCTTGTCATTCATGGACTCTCTTTAGCTACCAATGAAGAGCTTGTGAAGTCTCTTACTCGAGAAGGAAACCCAAAGTAATGATTCCCATCCTTTCATCCCCTGTGGCTTAAACGTCAAGTTGCCCGCAATGAGCAATGAAGCCGAATTTTGATTCTTTGGCATAGTCAGTCCATAACTTTACGATGTAGCCGGCCAAGTAGTCTCAATTTTTGAATTCTGATAAAGTTGGAGATATTTGGCCACGTTATGAAAGTTGTGGGCTAGTTGAGTTGGAAACTTGAAATTCGGATTGATTGCCTATTGCAAACAAATTCAGAGGGACAACTTGACACTTAAGCCATTTTTCCATAGTTTGCACCCTTTGGTACCAGTAATACTGAAATGTTGTTGTTCTTGCAGGGAATTGCTGAGAGGTCCTTTATATTATGTTCTTGTATTGATTTTATGTGTTTTGATCTTCTGGCGTGAGTCTCCTGTTGGGTTGATATCATTGGCAATGATGTGTGGAGGGGATGGTAAAGAATCTTACGCAAACTCCAAATTCCAATTCATCTCTCTCTTTGGTTTCTATTGGCTGATTCTAGTTTTATTGGCTTTTAGGTGTGGCTGATGTTATGGGAAGAAGATTTGGGTCGATGAAACTTCCTCACAATAAACACAAGAGTTGGGTGGGTAGCCTATCGATGTTCTTTTCTGGATTATTGATCTCTATTGGGTATGTTCTCTTTGGACCTCTAAAGTGGCCACTCTTAATTGGTGGAAATTTTTTATGCTCCTTATTGATCTTTAGAATGACATAAAATGTAGGATGCTGTATTACTATTCAGCTTTGGGATATTTCCAATTGGATTGGATGTGGACTATTCAAAGGCTTGCTTGGGTTGCTTTAGTGGCAACATTAGTGGAGTCAATTCCAAGTGCAATGGATGACAACATATTGGTTCCTTTGGCAAGTATGGTGGCAGCATACCTAAGTTTTGGCTTCTAGTTTGTGGTGTCTATTTAGCTCTCTTTTTCATGGCGTAGATTAGGTATTTTTATGCAATTTTTTTTTCTGGCTTCCTTGAATCTGCTGTAATTATGATTTCCTTCATTTTAAGTTCATTCCATAGTTAAGAGAAGTAAAATCCGCATCCCAGTCCCTGGTCATTTTCTCCGTTTTTGCCATGTTTTGTTTTATACTTCTGTCTAAATCATTCTGTTGCAAAATTGCATCATCAATTACTTCTTCATAACAAATAGGCAGATTGTTCCACTTTCTTGGGAGCTTGAGCAGTGCATGAAAAATAAGCCACCTAGCCAGTCCAATCCAGTGAAGTATATTTGTGACCCAAAGCGGCCATAAGTACCCACATGAATTAAAATTGAATTTACCCTTTCAATTTCCCTCTTCCCCTGAGACATTGGGTTCCCAAAGTTTCTTGATACTCTACATGTTAGTTTCTCATAATAACAAAATATCATAAACATAAACCCTCAAAATCTTTAAAACTAAATATTTTCATGATACAACAAATAAATAGGTTAGAAAACTTGGATTTCCAATAGAATTCATGCTTGAAGCCTTTCACAAGAAAATTAGTCTCTCTTTTGTCCCTTAATTCTTAATTATAGCCTATAGATGGAGTTAGGTTAGGGAGAGAGAGAGGGGACTAATTTCATTATATATTTATGGACATCCTCATTTAATTTGATATGTCCATCACGTAATCTTAAAATCAACGTACGAGATTAATTCGCACAATCCCAATCTAATTATGATTACTATCTTATTTCAATTAATTTTAATTGAGTCACACTTTATGGGATTATTTTCTAATATTCTCCCACTTGAACTATCCCACTCATTATTTGGAATTGGCAGCGGTAATCTTTTGCGTTGAAGATGTGGATACTTATATGGTGAAACCTGTCAAATTTTCACTGACCATAAGAGCCTAAAGTACATTATGAGTTAGAAGGAATTAAATTTAAGACAGAGAAGATGGGTGGAGTTATTGAAGGACTATGATTACATAATTGAATACCATCCTGAAAAAGCTAATGTAGTAGCAGATGCACTTAGTCAAAAATCGATTGATCTGTACTACATTCACATAGTAAGGGCACCACTACTAATGGAATTGAGAAGTTTGGGTGCTAAAATAAGTTTATATGGTTGAGGAAGTATTCTGGCCACTTTGAAGGTGAGACCATTAATTATGGAAAGAATTGTGCAGGCACAAATTGTTAATAGTGAAGCAGAGAGATGTCGGAAAGAGATTGAAGGCAGGAAAAAAAAGGACATGGTTTGTGATAGTAGCTGAGTGTTGAGACTCGACAAGAGAATGTTTGTTCTGAACACAGATAATTTACGAAGAGAGATTCTAGAAGCTCATTACTCTGCCTATGTGATGCATCCCAATAGTACGAAGATGTATCAAACTTTGAAGGAGTATTACTGGTGGCAAGGAATGAAAAAGGACATAGTAGAATATGTCTCTAAGTGCTTAAAATGTCAACAAGTTAAGGCCAAACATAAGCATCCATCTGGTTTATTGCAAACTCTGCCGATACTAGAGTGGAAATACAAACATATCATAATGGAAGTCGTAGTTGGATCACCGAGGACTCAACAAGGAAATTATGTTGTATGGGTAATTGTGGACTGACTAACTAAATAAGAACATTTCTTACCAATCAAGATAAGTTATAATTTAAACAAGTTGGCAGAACTATACATTAAAGAGGTAATAAAACTTCATGGAATGCTAGAGTTAATTATGTCAGATCGAGATCCAAGATTTATTTCACGATTTTGGCTAAGTTTGTAAAGAGCTTTAGGTCCATTTGAGGTTCTGTATGGCAGGAAGTGTAGACACTAATTTGTTAGGATAAAGTTGGAGAGAGAAAATTATTGGGCCTAGAGTTAGTTCAAATGACCACAGACAACATCTAAGTGGTCCAGGCTAATCTCAAGGCAGCTTACGATAGGCAACGGAGTTATGCTGATATTAATACAGTGTAGGTGACAAGGTATTTTTGAAAATTTCTCCATGGAATGGTGTGATTAGATTTAGCAAACGTGGAAAATAAAGTCCAAGATTCATTGTGTCGTATGAAGTAATGGAATGCGTGGGACCCGTACCTTACCACCCAAATTGGCAGGCGTACATGATGTGTTTCATGTGTCGATGTTGCAAAGGTATCGAAGTGATCCCACACATGTTTTGAAAGAGCAACCCATGGAGTTGAGAGAGAATTTAAGTTATAAAGAAGAACCATTGACTATTTTGGCTAGAGATAAAAAAGTACCGAGGAAAAAAATTGTACCATTAGTTAAGGTTTTATGAAAAAATCATGCACGTGAAGAAGCTACCTGGGAAAGAGAAGAGGACATGAGGCAGCAGTACCTCAAATTGTTCTTTTTCGGTTGTAACATAAGAAGGTAAGCTTACTCAAATTATGGGAACGAAATTTCTATAAAGGGGAAGAATTGTAACATCCATGTCCTCGAAATCCAATTGAGATGTCAATGCAATTGACATAAATAAATGAATTTTTGATAAATGATGATTTACTTTAGTCATGTTAGCTAAAGGATTAAATTATATATATAGTATCCAATAAAGTGAAGTATGGGTTAACAATAAAAAAAAAATGAGTTAAAGAAGGAGATTGTAAGGAGCTGAATCTTGGAGCTTTAGAGTGATAACTTCCATCATTCTAAGAGAAATCAAAGGGATTCAAGCTAATTGAGGAAGGAAGAGCTGGGATTTGGCTCAAAATTTATGAGTGGTTTTCTTCAATCCACCCTTTTTCTTGTTGTCTTGCTTAAATCATACTCTGAGTTCTTGAAACATATGATGGAATGTTCAAATTGTGTTTTTAGTTCAATCTTCAACTTATTGTTATTAAAGTGTTCTTTGAGTTTAATTCAGACATCTTCTTGTACTTGTTGATCTTGATAAACTCTAATATGAGCTTAGAGAAACAAGTTAAAAAAAATTATAGACGAAAGCTGCATAATTTCTAGCATGAACATTAATATCGCATGAGCCGTATCTTGAGTTTTGTAACTTTAAATGAGATCATTTTTGTGTTAATAGAAACTTTGAAACATCCTCTACAAATTTTAGAGAAATAGCATAAACTCAATTCTGCTATTCTGCCGGACTTCTGAAGCTGTACTTTTTGTTGCACAAAATATGTAAATAGCTCGACCGAACCAAATTGATTTTGATGTTTCTCCTTACTCGCACATCAAATTGGTGTAAAACCAATTTCAAATCATTCTAGACACTTGAAATTAATAATCAATTTGGAGAGAAATTACTTTACAATTTTACATTGTGGAATTTCTCAAGTCTCCAATTTGAGACTAAATTTATTACGATAATATTTACAAACAACAACGTAAACGGAAAGTCATATAGGAATCCTTGAACTACTAATTTTATTGCAATCAAGAATATAGGGAAATAACGAGAAATTATTCAACAATGCAAGTGATAATAATATAATATTTTTATAAGAGTATATGTGTTGAAGTAAGAGGAATGTGAGTTCAGTGAGATGGTGTTGGTCAATTTGATTTAATAACTGTCTGTAGGGCAACGCATGAGTTCAGTATGCCTTTGGGGTGAAGTGAAGATGATGTTATATATATTATGTTACATATTAATTAATAGAAATAAATGTTTAACAAACAAAGTGAAGCCGTGTGTAACATTTCATCTTAATAAGAACAACAAAAATACTTGTGAACTCAAAAAGCGAATATCGAGAAAAGATTTTAACTACAATCCCAAGAGAAACTTTGATTGAACACAAACTAATATATATATATATATATATATTGTGTTACATATTAAGTAACGAAAATAAATGTTTAACAAACGAAGCGAAGACGTGTGTAACATTGCATCTTGATAAGAACGATAACTATACTTGTGAACTTGAAAAGCAAATATTAAGAAAAGATTTTAACTACAATCCTAAGAGAAACTTTGACTGAACATAAACTAAAATTTAAATAAATAATGAATAAAATTCCATTTCGAGTTCAATCAAAGTTTCTCTTAGGATTGTAGTTAAAATCTTTTCTTAATACTCGCTTTTCAATTTCACAAGTATTTTTATTGTTCTTATCAAGATGAAATGTTACACACGTCTTTGCTTCATTTGTTATTTATATATATATATATAATACCCATATATGCCACCGCATATTAACAATTCTCATGATACAAGACTCTCTCAATTGTATCTCAAATTCAGTGATTCATATTCAATTGTATGCATACATTATCAGCAATTCTCATGATACAGGACTCTCTCAACTGTATCCCAAATTCAATGATTCACATTCAATTGTATGCATACATTATCAACCACATAGAATCGCCCCAAAGGCTATATATATATATATATATATAGCACCCACATATGCCACCACATATAACAATTCTCATGATACATGACTCTTTCAACTGGATCCCAAATTCAGTGATTCACATTCAATTATATGCATACATTATCAACCACATAGATTTGCC
>CATIWK010056926.1:0-13180 GCA_949634005.1 Mallotus japonicus | reverse complement strand
TTCTTAATCACGAGAGTAGGTTAAACTTTAATCTTTGCATGCTTAATTGAACTCGAGAGAGGCTTTAGGTAAATTAGAACAATTACCCTTAACTGATATCAATGTCTTTTGTTTGTTAATGTGTTCATGATCGGATTGGAAAAGTGAAACTAGACCTAGACTTTAAGCTTTTAATTATTTGATTTTATTAGTTTCAATTATTTTACTTTATATTTTATTGCTAAATCACTTTTATTCGATTTACTAGCTAAGATCATAAGTAGAGATATTAGTACTCAATATACAATCCCTGTGGGAACGATAATCTTTTACACTGCAATCACAACCGTGCGCTTGCGGGTATTTAAAACGCAACACAATGTCTACTGAATTTGATGCTTTAGTCAATAATGGAACATGGGAGCTTGTCCCTCCAAATCTAAACTACAATCTCATCGAGTGTAAATGGATTTTTCGAGTAAAAAGAAAGTCTAACGATTCTATTGACAAGTACAAAGCTCGGTTGGTTGCTAAGGGATTCCATCGGCATCCTGGAATTGATTATCATGATACTTTTAGCCCAGCCATCAAACCCACCACAGTCCATATTGTCCTCAGCATTGTAGTTAGCCATGGTTGGTCACTGAGATAGCTTGATGTCAACAACGCCTTTCTTCAAGGGCGATTATATGAAGATGTATTCATGACTCAACCTAGTGGCTTCATTGACAAAAACAAACCAAGCCATATGTGCAAACTACGCAAAGCAATCTATGGCTTCAAACAAGCCCCTCGTGCCTAGTATCATGAACTACGAATTTTTCTTATTCATTTTGGATTCAAGAATTCACTGGCTGATACCTTACTTTTTATTTTAAATGATGGCCATCATATTATATATTTGCTTGTTTATGTGGATGATTTAATCATTACTGGAGACAAGCAAGATAAAGTTGCTGAATTTATCTCTATTCTTGCCAAGAAGTTCTCACTTAAAGGTCTTGGCCACTTCTCTGTCTACACTTATCTCAACAAAAATTATACTCTCATGTTACCTTGCTTTGTCCTTATTATACCCTTCTTATTATTACCAGCAATGTGGATTTTTCCAATTCGCTGATGAGTCAGATCTAAATGGCGATAGACATGTTGATGAGTTAAACCTCATTCGTTTTGAATGTATTCGACTACAAGGAAAAGTGAATGAAATCAAATAGAAATGATGATAGAATTATCTGTGAGAGGGAAAAATCTGGGCTAATATCAAAATTCTCTACCGTTCAAACTAAACTAGATGAGATTAAAAAAAAATCAAAGTTGCTTTTATTTCTTTTCCTTGTTCATATCTTTCATGTAATTATTAACTTCTAAATTCCATGCCATATGGTTTTTAATGAGATGGATAAAAGTTGACAACTTGTGTTTATAATACATATCTGTGCACACATGCTGCAAAATATTGCCCTTTCATGTTAGGGCAGAGACACACACACTCGCAGAGGAAATTTTTGCATTAAAAAATAATTAAATTTCTCATTCAACATCTTCTGATTTAATTAGAGATGGGTTTTCAAATTAGTCCTTCAAACAATAAAAAATCTATCGAGCTTTCTTCGCATTAGATGAAGAAGTAATACATTTGCTACCTACTTATGCCTGTTCATGTGTTGGTTTTGGTACTTTCACTTACTGATGTGTTGTAGCATGGAGAACTGACTGACTTGTGAGAAATAGTAGTGGCCTCTGGCTTCTCTAGTCTTTTAGGAACTTTAATAACACCTACTAAGATATTGAGAGCCTCGCTAATTGTTGGCTTCAAAGCAACATTTACATGGGTGTATAGCCTTGCTAATTAATGGCATCATTCCCACCTAATCAAATTTCATAATTTCAATCACTTAAGAGTGTGTTTGGTATACATAAATTTCATAAGGGAGTTATTCTCGCTTAAGTTAGATTTCAGGTTTAAGACCTAATTTAGTTGCATTAAATTAGCGGTTGGGAGATAGTTGTTGCCCTTGTGGTCCTACCTAAATCGAACCAAATTAGCCAGAGTGTAGTGGATTTTAAATATCGGTGGTTTAGACAAAAACAATTATGAAATACATTTCTAATTCTAACTTTTTAATTTTGTGAAAACGCTTATTACTAAACTAAATTCTTATAATTTCCAAATGAACTTATTTCATAAAATATTTATTTAAAATAAACACACTTCACTGTTGGCGTCAAATTATGCATAGTTTTAGGACCCTAATTTACATACATTTGTACATTTTGAATAGCATTTAATATAGAAAAGCATATAGAAATAGATTCTTTTCAGTTTTCTTTATTTTTGTTAGGGAAAATGAGTTTGGAGGTGAAATAATGGAGGTAAAAAGCAAAAGAATAAAGAAATGAGCAGAGTGCAGTAGAGCAGTCTACTGCCGTAATCGTGGCTTAATGCGCGATCGCAAATATGCCCAAATGCCAGCCCCTGAGTGATATCGAGCCTTTTGCAAGCGTGGATCTTACGGGATCGCGGATTCCTACAGCCAATGTTTTCTATTGCGAGTGTGGGTAGTGAGCGATCGCGACCCTTTCACCAGGATGCATCTGTTGTGAACGCGGCTCATACATGATCGCGACATTTGCCCGAGAGCCCTTCATACGCAAACGCGGATCTTTCACTATCGTAACTTACATGTTTCCAACACAGAACATGCTGAGGTGTACTAATTTAGAGAAAAATTTAAGGGGAGGTGAAAGGACATGTTCTAGAAGAGGCTAAAAAGAAAAAATGCCATGAATTACTTGAGGAAGATGACACATTATACACACACTCTCTCACTCACAAGAAACATGACAAAAGAGAAGAAAGAGAAGAAAAAGAAGCTAAGGAGAGAGACCCATTTAAAGATTCAAGCTCCTTTGGATAATATTTCTTACTCTTATCCCTATTCTAGTCTCTTGTGTGTAATTTGAATATTGAATAGTGAATTTAATAGCCATGAGTGGCTAAGTTCTTTTATGTTATTGGGATTTTGGAAACCTATTTGATTTAAGTTTATCTAATATATTAGTTATTGTTTATTAATTGCATATTGTATTTGTTGAGCATGTTGAGTATTGTATTGTGGCCAAATGCAATCTATGTTTGAATCTATGCATTGAGAAATGGTGGATTCAATAGACCCACAAATACTTGTTAAATTTATCAATGACTTGAGAAAGCTTGTGTAGATCTAATCCTCTTTAAGTTTGCTTGTTGCCTTGCAAGTTAGATTTGATCTTATTGTATGATGATAATGAGAATTAATTCATATTGTGAGATTTAATTGATGCTTGTTTGTGAGATTACCATTGCTAGAGAGAGATTGCTAATTGGTTTATGAAAGCTTAAGGTGTGTAATAAAACTTGAACTAATCTATTATTTGGCTTATTGATAATGTGGTGTACAATTTCCCCAACAACATATCTTTACCATTGATTATTTCCTTGTTATTTTGACTTGCAATAGCTTTAATTACATTATTTAGTTTATTTGTTAACTTTCTTGTTTACTTGTTTTAAGCAAACCACCATTAATCGCTCTAAACAAATACAATTTAGATTAATAGGTGTTTAGTCCCCCAATCCCTGTGGAAAATGATACTCTACTTACTACTATATTACTTGTCAAGCCGTGCACTTACAATGATCAACAAGTTTTTAGCGCCGTTGCCAGGGATTGACGGAGCTAACATCATAATTGATCTATATTGTTTTGGATTAGAGTAGTTTATGTTGTAGTACTCAGTTTTTGACTTATGAATTCTAGTTTTTAGGTACTTTGGTGTTGTGTATGCACAACACTCGATGTACAAGAAGAGAGCTGTAAATCTTTATTTCGGACTTATCAAAGTTCGAAAAAGAGAACCGTAGGAGATCTAAGAGTGCGTCTAAAACCATGGCTTCACAACAAGGAGGTCAACAAGCTGATATAGAACGAACTATTCTTAAGTTTGATATGCCCGGTTTGGATAGAGCTCGACAAAGTATCACTAGGTCGAATGTACAAGACAATAGCTTTGAAATCAAGCCTACTCTTCTACAAATGATCGAATCTACTGTTCAATTCCATGGATTGCCTTCAGAGGATCCAAACATGCATATAGTAACTTCTTAGATATATGTGACACATTCAAGTACAATGGAGTCTCCGATGATGCTATTCGATTGAGGCTTTTCCCATTTACTCTCAAAGATAGAGCCAAGGCGTGGCTAAATTCTCAACCTCCAGCATCTATCACCACTTAGGATCTTCTAGCTAAAGGATTTCTAGCAAAATACTTTCCTCCTGTAAAAATGGCAAAGATCATTAAGGACATCACCACATTTCAGCAATTTCAGACTAAATCTTTGTGCGATGCATGGCAGAGATTCAAGGAATTACAGCTAAGTTGTCCACACCATGGCCTTCATTCAAACCTTCTATAATAGTGTGATGAGGTCCACATGGGGACACTATCGATGCAGCTGCTGTTGGGTTTTGTGCTACTAAACGCAGTGAAAATTTAAAATTTTTATCACAAACTCTAACCAGGATCCATGTAATTCGATTAATCGATTTAATTAGGGTTTCTAAAACCTTACCACAAACGCAAGTAGAGGCAAGATTGATGGAAGGGAGAGAGGAGGTTCACACTGGTGACACCCTACCTTGAGCTTTTAGATTTCTTTGATAGGATTGAGACGTTTCCAAAAGGATGCGTCCTCTACTGGTATCCACACGAACAATCCTTGATTCAAAACGAATCTATGTGTGCTAGCACCTTTCTTTATTGTCTCATAACTCAAGAACGAATGAACTCTCCGTGTTTCTTTTTCTCAAAAGAAGAGAAGACAAATTTAGGTGGCAGAAAATTGTGTGTATGAAACCCTAGAGAACATGATATATTTATAGACTTCTCAATTAGGGTTTCACTTACCAAAATGCCTTTTTGTATATACCACTTTTAATTCGGATTTGATTTAAATACCAAACAGAAATATATTTTCCTATTTATTTAAGATAACCATTACCTTAAATAAATAAATACATATACGAATTTATATATATTTATTTCCACAGAGTTTAACTGGGCTTGGTAAACCCATATTCATTTTGGGCCTATTCTAAGTGTGTGACCTTGTAGGTTCACATAACGTTGGCAATTGGCCTAAAATCCTATAAGTCATAATTGGCCTCTAGCAAGACATTATGACTACCCAAGTTATGTGAAGGCCGATAATTCGACATAACTTTATTACAGTGAACATTGTAGTCCCTTTATCACATGATATCTTAATTGAACTTAAGGTATAGTTTATGTCATCCTTATTCAGTTCAATAATATTATGACTTGATTCCAAGTAGACTGAGAATGATAACTCTTTATCAATACACTTCAGCATGGCCATGCATTTTCTTTCAGTCTATCTTATCAAGGGGCCCATAGATATCTTACTCATATTAAATTAGGGATAAATTCCTTCTCAATCACTCACATTCCTCACATAACTCATTTCATATCCAATAACATTCTATTTTATCATCCTGTTAAAGACAATATTAGAATGTGTCAAAATATAAAATAGTTATGTAAAAATCCATGGTGATTTCAAGGTCGAATGACTAAAATAATATTACTGTGATGAGAAATACTTATGACAATTATCTATGTAGTATTCTCATAGTGGGTCAATCCAGTACATGATTCCTCAAACAAGTACCTATGAGTTGACTTAATATCTCATATTCATGATTAATAAAACATAATCATCAGTCAACACCATACTAGCCTTAATTTATTAATAATTCTATAATAAATAAATGGCTAGGGATAATCTGAATAGAACTCCTATTTTAATCTAAGGGTTTTACTATCAAGTCACATACTTGATGACCTTAGAAAGAACTAACTATTCATTTAATTATCATAAAAAGAAATGATAATGGAAATACCTCTTTATTAATAAAATGATAAAGTCAATACATAGTCATAAATGATTGACCTAGTGCATATCACTAACAGCTGCATGGGATCTTTAATGCACAAGACTGTTGACGGAGCATTTGAACTCTTAGAGGAGATGGCTAACAACAATTGCTTGTGGCCTTTGGAGAGACATTTGGCTCCTAAACAAGGAGGAAAACTTAGAGTTGATGATGTTACCTTCATTCAAGCACAACTTGCTGCACTAAACAAGAAAATTGGTGATTTAGCTATGAAAGGTAATGTTATTCCAACTTCCTCTTTAGCTATGTTTTGTGAACATTGCCATATGCTTGATCATTCAACACTTGAGTGTGGTTTTGGGAGTGAAAATGTGTATAGAGATGGGACTATAGAGAATTACATCTTTGTTGGGAATCAATTCTAACCAAAGCAACAAAACAACAACCCATACTCAAACAATTACAACCAAGATTAGAGAAACCACCCTAATTTCTTATGGAGTAACAACTAAAACTCTCAAGGATTCTCAAATCAGTTTTCTAAACCAGCACCACTACCTAGATTTTAAGCTAAATCTATTGATGAGAGATTTACAGCTATAGAGACGGAGTTTAACAAGTTTATGGAAGCTATAAGCTCAAAAATCAATAACTAGAATGAGAAATATAACCAAATTCTCAAGAACCATTCTTCATCAATTCATAACGTAGAAGTTCAACTTGGTCAGCTAGCAAATATGGTTGCTACTAGAGCTTAAGGCCATCTTCCAAGCAACACGAAAGTTAATCTGAAAGAGCAAGTCAAGGCCATCACTTTGAGAAGTGGTAGAGAGCTTCTAGGACCTCAACAAATGCCATTGAAGGCTGATGATGACAAAGAGCAACAAGAGGTGAAAATTGAAGACGTGCAAGCTGAAACACAAGAAACGAAACTTGAAGAATCAAGGGAGAATCAAGTGGAGCAGCCATATATTGTTGACACATCGAAGTGTGCTCCAAGGCTACCCTTTCCTTTAAGGCAAAGGAAGTTGAATGATGATGAGCAAAGGTTTACTAAATTCATAGAAACCTTTAAGAAATTAGAGTTGAAGATACCTCTCTCAGAAGCAGTGAATGAAATGCCAAAGTATGCAAAGTTCCTCAAAGCATTATCATCAACAAGCGGAAATGGAATGACAACGAGATGGTGCCTCTAACGGCAAGAAAGATTCCAGTCAAACTTAAAGATCTAGGGAGTTTTACGATTCCTTGCACTTTTGATTCTAAACACTTTCCTAAATGCTTGTGTGATTTAGGAGCTAGCATTAATCTTATGCCTCTTTCTATTTTTAGGGAATTGAATCTTGGAGAAGTGATCAACACCAACATGACTCTACAACTAGCTGATCACTCAATTAAGAAGCCATATGGAGTGGTTGAAGATGTGCTTATTAGAGTTGACAAATTTGTATTTCCGGTGGACTTTGTGATATTAGACTATGACCTTGATCTTAGGGAGACCTTTTCTTAACACTGGAAGGGCTGTAATTGATGTGTATGAGGGTAAGATTACTCTGAAAGTTGGAGAAGAGAAAGTGGAATTTGTGATGAATAAGCTCATCAAGGATGTGAAGAGTGATGATCCCAATGAAGAAGGAAAGATAGTGAACAAGGAAGTCAAGGAGAAAACTCTGATTTCGAAGAAGCAACAACCTAACTTAAATCAAAATCCTTCACCTTCTCAAGTTGAGAACAAGTTGAACAAAGCTCAATCAAAAGTGAATTTGAAGAGGAAGGCTAAGTGAGTGATTAAGATGGTGTACATCCCTAAAAAGTATGCTTCTTCAAAAGGCAAAATGAAGATTGACTCAACAAGTGATGGAAAGGAAGAACAACAACCATTGATTAACATCAGGGATGAGGGATGCTCTTCCTCCTCATTCACTTGACACATTGAATCACAAGGGCATGGTCAAACTAAAGACCTAAAATTAGCATGTTTTTATTTTTATTTATGTTTGTTGTTTGTTTAAGTATTTGTGATGCTTATTTTTTATTTTTTTGTATAAATGTTTGATTCTTATTTGCTTTCTGATTATGTATGCTTTTAAAGCAAAGTGTGTTAGAAGCTAATGTGAAATTTTAGCATTTTATTGGCTGCAGGGTAAAAGCCGCGATCACTATAATTCACGCAATCACTCAATCAACTTTCCGGATAGAGCCGCAATCACGTATTAGGTCGCGATCGCTAATTGCTCATCAATCCAGCCTTGGTGCCTGCTCCGCGCTCGCGTAAACTCAGCGACCGTGAATGTTAAATTTCTCAACCTCAAATCTTTCTATTGCGATCATGAATTATCCTCGATCGCGTATCTTGATGGTTTAAGCTTCCTATGTGTTCTGTTGTGATTGCTAGTTTTCTATAATCACATCTTTTTGCATTTTAGCTGCCCTAATTTGCACTAAAATCGGTCACCAGGCACTTCCCTCCTCCATTTCTATTTCAAAACCCATGATCTCCACATTATGTGCGACCTCCCTAACCAACCAAAAATCAAATCTCCCTTTTAAATTTTTATCAAATCTCCCTAAATATTCTACATTTACTTTATCCTTCTTTTTATTTTAACCCTAAATCTCTTCAATTTCTCCCCAAATTGCCACAAAACCCTTTTTCCCCAAATCCCTTTCCTTCATCGCAAAACAGAGCTTCCATAATCTTTATCCAATGTCTTCATCAAGGAGCAAAAAGAAGGCAAAGATAACGGGGAAGGAAGTGATTCAAAAGAAGGGCGAAATTGATTTGGCATCAAAGTATGGCACCCTATTCCCAATTCATATGCCATAAGAATGAGTTAAGTATCTTTCTCTTTCTCAAAGGAATTTAGTGGTTCCTAAATGCTTATTTATGAGAACATTAGAAAGCTTAAAGATAAAGTTTTAGAGCTTTGTGATAGATTAGGTTGGAGGAAGTTTGTGGAGATGACACACCTTGTGTATCGAGAGTTGACACTAGAGTTTTACACAACTCTAAAACTCTCTGATTAAGGCCACAAAAAGTTTGAATGTAGGCTTAATGGGAAACCCATCACTATTTATTATGATACCATGTTTGTTATGTTTAGGTTTCCAAAAGGAGGGATTTGTGAGTCGCCTAATAGATACAAATCAAGGGACTTTTGGAGGGAGATCACCTCGCCAGAGGAGGTTTGGGATATGCATGGTTCGCCAAATGGGTTAATCCGGGATCACAGTTATGTTATTATGCATAAATTCATTTGTCACTCTATTTTTGGGAAGATGGAAAGCAACAAGGTCTTGAGACAAGAGTTGTTGCTATTGTGGTGTATGCACACATCCACAAAGGTCTCCACCACATACTTCATCCTGCAGACACTGTGGCATGTGGCTAGAGCTCCTAAGGCATTGATTTCAATGGGCCACATTATATCAGGTTTGGCATTGCATTTCCAAGTTTTTAACCCTCTTACTACTGATATGCCAGCTATTTCACAGGATAGACTGAGTTGGCTTTTGCTTACAAGAGCTGAAATATTCAAATCCAACACGGAGCTAAGGGAGCCTACCATAGGAAAGTGCTTCCACTTGAGGGCAATCAGCATCAAAGAGGAAGAATTTACCTCATATTGATGAGAGTGAGGAAGAAGAATCTGAAGATAAAGAAGAAGAAGAGTGAGAGACACTGCCTCAGCTACCTGCTCTATCTCAGGTGGATATGACTCAAGTCCTAGAGAAGTTAGATCTTTTGATAGCAACAGTCAACTCTCATTTTGAGAGTCTTGAAAAATTAATGGACTCAAGCTTTTAGAGTTTTGAAAAGTCTGTAGAGATTAAATACCATGAGTTGAATGACAGACTAATGGATATCAAAGACGAACAATCCTACCACTTCTTTAAGTTGAAAGAGTACTTTCGGGAAACAGGGCACGATCGTCTTCTTTCTCCATCACCAATCAGGAGGCCTCCTCGAGTTCCTCTTCCGTAATCTCAGCATCTTTTATCATCACAACAAGCAAAACCACCTCCGGGCTCTCCTCCACAAGGGGAGTAAAAACTCTTTTTCCCTAGTTTTAAATTTTTCTTTTTAGTTTATTTTTAGTTTTTCTTTTTCTTTTTACATGCATTACATGTTTATAAATTTTTGCTTGTTAACTTTTATATTTTTGATTTTGGGTTGTGTTTATGCATTGTATATATTGTTTATATTTTGCATTTAGGTACCCCACTCACATTGAGGATAATATGCAATTCAAGTGTGGGGGGAATCATTTTGCATCTTTTACATTTTTAGTATATTTTGTGTATATTTTAGGTATATCATGCATTTGCATTTTCCATTTGTGTAATTTGACCCAAAATTTTGAAAGTTTTGATGCTTGACACTTGAAATTTTTGCAAACTATCTTAGTGATGAATATTGTGTATGTTTTTTGTTTTGTTGAGCCTATGTGTTTAATCTCCTTTTAATGGTTAGTTTAGTGTCTTTTTAAACTTGGTTAACATTTTGAGTTGAGGATTTTTTATCATTTAATCAACTTAATGCATATTATTGCTTGCTTGATCGTGATTTTGAATTATTGCTTTGGGATTTAGTGTTGTAAATGAATTAAACTCCTCTTTAGGGTCGTTTTTGGTTGTATGCGAAAGGAATCGTAAAAACACTCTATTGCCTTTCTAAAAAAAGAAAAAGAATAAAAGTGCTTAGGAACTTAAATTCCAAACTACTCCAATGCTCTTATACAAGAGTACGAGTATTCAAAGAACCCTCTCAAGGTGTTCACAGTGAGTAGTTCAGGAAAGATAGGGAACTACCGAGAGAAGGAGGAAAAAGCACAAAGTAAAAAGAAAATAAAAGGATAGATTTGATTTCCGCATACCAAATTAGAACGACCTAAAATTAGAGTCTTTTGCATTCATGTATACTTTTCCCAAGATTTTAATTCATTTTTGTGTAATTGTGAGTAGATAACATGCTCTTCAATTGTTAATTTTAAATTCTCAACTTGATTTGTTAACCTTGTTTTGAGAAGTGTAAACTAGCTATTAGGAGGAGATTGTGATGTATGCTTAATGAAATTTTGAATATACACTTTGTTCATTGCCTTGATAGTGTGTGTTTTAGAGTTTTCTTGAGGACAAACAAAGATTCAAGTGTGGGGTTATTTGTTGGTGTCAAATTATGCATAGTTTTAGGACCCTAATTTACATACATTTGTACATTTTGAATAGCATTTAGTATAGAAAAGCATATAGAAATAGATACTTTTGAGTTTTCTTTATTTTTGTTAGGGAAAATGAGTTTGGAGGTGAAATGATGGATGGAGATAAGAAGCAAAAGAAGGAAGAAATGAGCATAGTGCAACAGAGTATTCTACTGCTGCGATCGTGGCTGAATACGCGATCGCGGATATGCTCAAATGCCAGCCCCTAAGTGATATCGAGCCTTTTGCAAGCACAGATCTTACGCGATCGTGGATATGCTCAAATGCCAGCCCCTAAGTGATATCGAGCCTTTTGCAAGCACAGATCTTACGCGATCGCGGATTCCTACAGCCAATGTCTTTTGTTGCGAGCGCGGCCAGTGCGCGATTGCGACCCTTTCACTAGGATGCATTTATTGTGAGCGCGGCTCATGCGTATCGCGACCTTTGCCCAAGAGCCTTTCATATGCGAGCGTTGATCTTTCACGATCGTGACTTGCATGTTTCCAGCATAGAACATGCTGAGGTGTACTGATTTAGAGAAAAATCTAGGGGGAGGTGAAAGGACATGTTCTAGAAGAGGCTAAAAAGGACAAAAGGCCACGAATTACTTGGGGAAGAGGACACATTCTACAAACACTCTCTCACTCACAAGAAACACCACACAAGAGAAGAAGAAGGAGAAAGAGGAGAACAAGAAGCTGAAGGTAAGAGACCCATTTAAAGATTCAAGCTCCTTTGGATAACATTTCTTACTCTTATCCCTATTTTAGACTCTTGTGTGTAATTTCAATATTGAATGGTGAATTTAATAGCCATGAGTGGCTAAGTTCTTTTATGTTTAGGATTTTTGAAACCCATTTGATTTAAGTTCATCTAATATATTAGTTCTTGTTTATTAATTGTGTAAACATCCAATTTCAGGATGACTGGAGCATGGATGCGACAGATGACCCAATGATGAAAATTGACTGTGAAATTAGATTTATTGGATCGATTTATTGGTTTTGAACTAAATTGTAAATTATTTTGAGGACTTATTTTGAATTTTATTTATTTTATTTATGTTTTTAATAAATTTTCAAAAAAAGAAAAGAAAAAAAAAAGGATTTAGGCTTTAGTTGGCCCAAGATGGCCAAATGAATTTAAAATGGTCATGAGTGACCATATTGGCCACCAATGGCCAATCAAATCAAGGAGTGGCCGAATACGGCCATTGTCTTTAATTTTGCTTTGGTCGGAATTAAGCAAGTTCCGATAAAAAATAAGGCGTCCGTAAATTTTTATTTATTTATTTTTATTTGTTTTATTTAATTTTTGGTTGGTTGTCATTTGATTTATTTGATGAATATTTATTGATAAATATTTATTTATCAGATAAATAATAAAAAGAATTTGTTTTTATCCTGGACTCTACGTAGGGTTACAAGGTTTGTGTCTATATATATATGTGATTTTCTTTTCACAGGGAGGAAGGGGAATGCTTTTTTTTCTCTTTATCGTGAGCCACAGTCTTTTCTTTTTATGTTTTTGGTTTTTTACCATTAATCAGATCAAATAAACCTAAATCACAGACAACAAAAACTTACAGACGACAAAAGCTATAGGCTTTCATCAATTGGTGATCATCCTTCTGAGGGAAATCAATACTGCATCCATTAAGTCATCTTCTTCTACCCCTTTCTTTTTATTTATTATTTGATTTTGATTTTATTTAATTTTGTTTAACAACTAATTTTTTATTTTATTTTATTTTAATTTTTTAATTGGAAATTGAAGTACAGTTTGTGGTGTTTTATTATTTTTTTTAGTTTCGTTTTCTTGTTTTGGATCCAACTCCGATTAACAATTGCTTTATTTCTTTTGTTACCTTTTATTTCTTTCTTGACCCAATTTTTTACTTTATTTATTTAGTTTTGTTTTTCATCTGATTATTTTAATAACGTTTGTGTTTTTTTATTCTTTTGCTTTTCATTTGTTTGTTTTATTTATTATTTTGTTTTGTTGCTTTCCTATCTATTTTTTGTTATCTTTTCT
>CATIWK010056901.1:0-25793 GCA_949634005.1 Mallotus japonicus | reverse complement strand
TATATACCTCCACATTTTTTCCAATCTAATCTTGAAAGACATGATTCATGAGCCTTTGGTAGGTAGCACCAGCATTTTTTAATCCAAAAGGCATGACCTTGTAGCAGTATAGGCCCTCATGAGTAATAAAGGATGTTTTTTTTTCATCTTCCTTCTTCATGGGAATCTGGTGGTACCCTTGTGCAGCATCAATGAAACTATAGAGACGGTGACAGACTGTTGAGTCTACCAGTTGATCAATTATTAGTAGTGGATAACTATCTTTAGGGCATGCTTTGTTGAGATCAGTGTAATCCACACACATTCGGTACTTCCCGTTGGCTTTCTTAACTAGGACCACATTGGCTACCCATTCAGGGTGTGTCACTTCTCTGATGAAACCGGCATCCAGTAATTTTTTTGTTTCTTCAGTAATAACTTTCTGCCTCTCGTAAGCAAATTTCCTTTTCTTCTGAATTACTGGCTTCATTCCTGAATTTATGCTCAGACTGTGTGACGCAACCTGAGGATCTACTCCCATAATCTCGGTTGCTTTGGAGGCGAAACTGCCGGAGTGTCTGGTGAGGACTCCACTGATATCGTTCCTGATGTCTTCCTCAAGCTCGCCTCTAATTCTGACTGTCTTTTCTTCTATGATCTGTAGCATCTGAACCTGGTCGACCGGCTCCAGACCTGTGCCTTGCTTTTTTATTTCTAAGGATGCTAAGGGAAAAGCTTCCAGGAGGGGCTTGATAGCCAGCTGGTAACATTGTTGTGCCATTGCTTGGTCTCCGAGGACGGTTATGACCCGGTCTTCTAGAGGAATCTCCATAGTTAACCTTCTGATGCTCGTAGCTGCATCAATTACATATAAGATGGGTTTTTCGATAATGGCATTATAGGTGAGAGGCAGGTCCACAATGTTGAAGGAAGATTGAACTGCTTTTACGTCCCCTGTATCTCGATTACCAAATTCAATCTCCAGATCTACTATTCCCATAGGCTGGGTTGTACCCCCACAAAAGCTTATGATGGGATTTTTAATGGTCTTAAGATCAGTGATCGAGCCTCCCATGGCTTTGTAAGCGTTCCATGAGAGTGCGTTGACTGCGCTCCCCTCATCTATCAGCAATCTCTTTACAAGGTAATTCTGCATGTATGCACTTACAACTAAGGCATCATTATGAGGATGCCAAGCATGTTGCCCATCTTCTGAGCTAAATGTGATGACAGGCTTCTGGCTTTCTTCCTTCCGGGTTCTTTTCATTTTTTTTTCCTTTGGTACTTCTCCTCCTACTATCATGTTTATGACCCCAACTACTTCATTCTGGCCCTTTTTGCCGTGGGTTTATCACCACCTTCATCTTCCGAATCTCGGTGTCTCTGATTATTACTAGTGAACTTGCCAAGTTTGCCATTCTGTATCAACTACTCTATGGCTCTTTGTAATTCTCGACATTCTTCTGTATCATATCCATACTCTCAGTGATATTGGCAACAGAATCTCCTGTCCGCTATTGCCTTCTTGCTATGACTTAACTTCCTAGGTATGGGTATTGCTACCACATTCGCTCTGATCCACATAAGGACTTGTGATCTTGAAGCATTTAAAGGCATGAAATTTTTAACTTCATTCCTGAATCCATCTACCGGGCCCCTTGTCGAGCCTCTAAAGTAAGGTTGTTGAAGTTTGGGCCTGCTAGGTTCGAATCTTTCATCTTTTTTGAAGGGGGTTTTGTCATCATCCCTTCGTAACCTCCTATCTTCATCAAGTTTTATCAGTTTCATTGCCATAGCCATGACTTCTAAGAAAGTTATAGGCTCTTTAGTTATAATCTTGTCTTTGAGTTTACCCAGGTGTGTCCCGATCTTCATTGCTTCGATAGCTACCTCGTCACTTAAGTTCTCTACCTGCATGGCAACTTTGTTAAATCTGTCTAGGTAATTTCTTAGTGATTCTGTGACTCCCTGTTTACACATCCGAAGGTCGTTTATACTCTTTGCTGGTGGAATATTGATGATGAACCGAGTCCTAAACTTCTCCACAAGTTGTTTAAAGGACATGACAGAGTTCTTAGGTAGTTAATGGAACCATCGCTGGGCAGTCTTGGTAAGCGTACTTGGGAAGACGCGTCATAGGATCCCATCATTCACATTTTGGAGCATCATCTTGGTCCTGAATGAGGAGATGTGGATGATTGGGTCTCCTATTCTATCAAACTAGTCCAGCTGAGGTAGTTTGAATTTTGATGGAATATCAGTTTTGACAATTCTGCTTACGAAAGGCATCGTTCCTTCTAAGACACACTCATCCTCCTTCCTAGGCCCAGTCTGAGCCTTCTGAATTACCTGTTCAACTTTCTGTGCTATCTGAGAGTTGTCCAAACCAGGAAGGCTTGTAGTAGACTCCTCCTCCGGATCTTTCTGAGCTTCATTTTCATCTGCTGGAGCGTTCTGATTTACAATTGGTGGTATGATCACATTGTTTGTTAGATGAGTGATCCCTGGGTTGTTATCTTGAATTAGGGCATTCAATTGCTGTTGCATTAGTGCCATTTGAGTCTAAAGGTTCTGGATCATAGCCTCTTTACTCAATGAAGGCTGGTTGTTTGCTTCTGTCACCGTGTTTAGGTCTGGTGTGTTTATAATAGGGGTTCCTGGAAGGCTTGGGAAAGGTATAGAGGGAATGGAACGACTGGTGTGATGTAAAGGAGCATAGTAGGGGAAGCTTATGCTTGGGGTTGTCCAACCCGGGATAATTCCGGATGTTGGGTATATGGTAAAAGGAGTTTGGGACGATGGTCCTGCATTATAAAGAAAGGCTAATGGATCAATAAGCAAGATCGAGGCTAACGGGTTGATTGGAGCAATAGGAGCTGATGGATTAATGAGAGCATCTGATGCTGTTCCTGGAGGAGTGATGTGAGTGTCTGTAGCTGGTGGGCTATATGTCATTTTGAAGGTTTTGGTTTGGTTTTGGTAGAGATTGATGGCTTAAACTCAAGAGATTCCCACAGACGGCACCACTTGATAACTTGATTCCAGAACCTCCGAGTCCTGTAGGTCAAGCAACCAACAAAGAAGCAAAGTGAGAGGTGGGGTTTCCCCCACAAACCCTCCGATGCCTAAGTCAGAATAGGATGAGAGAGAATTTAGAGAGATAAAGAGAGAATGAGGGCTAAAAGAATAGAATAGAATGAATCATATGAAGGAGGGTAAGGACTTATTTATAGAGGATGAGATACTCAAACCTGAGAGGAGTAGGACTCCTTCTCCTAGTAGGATATATCTCTATATTGCTTAATTGCTTCCTGATCCGGGAGTTTTCCTAATAAGGGACTCCTTTTCCTTTTTGGATTTGATATTCTTGTGCTGCAAGTTACTATTATTTAGAAAGATATTTATTAGTTAAAATAGGAATATGCCTATGGGTATCAATTTCATTAATTTTTGCAAATGATTCCATGGAGTCTAATGGTTTGATACCCATTTTGATTTGCAAGAATTTTGTTTTGTTACCCATGTTTTCATTGGATCAAGGCTTGTATTTTTTGGTTTCTTAGTTGTAAATAATTCATTTTATAGTAATTTATTTTCTAGGTGTCCCCCATACCTGGCTTAGTGGCCAGGATGCTGAGGGACATCCGACGGATCTCGGATTTGAAACCCATCTCCCCCAATCCCCAACTTAAAAAAAAAAAAAAATAGTTTCTAAGTACCAACCTATCTTTTTCATTTTTATTATGAAAAAAATAATGAAGCACTTGTCAAGTAAAAAGTCGTTTAAAAAAAAAGTAAAAAGCATTAGTCATTAGTTTTTTTATTATTTACGTTATCACCAGTACTTTATAAATATATTTTTTTGTTTCTGTTGATTTATTTTTTTCACACTATTTTAAAACATAAAATCAAATTAAAAAATAACAAACTTACTTGTATTTTTAAAATCAATAGTTTGGAAACAAATCCAATGCTAATATCGTAAAAATTATAAAAACAAATAAAATTGTTAAAGGTTAAAAGCATAGATAGGAAAGAGGAAAAAGAAACAAAAAAGAAATAAACAGAAAAAAAATAAAGAGAAAATAAAAATAAAAAAAGAAATGAAAAATAAGGAAAAAACAAAAAAGTGAATAGGAAAAAAAAAGAAACAAATAAGAAGAAAAAAAAAAGGGAAAGAGAGGGAAAAAAAAAAGATATAAATGAAATTATTTTAAAAGAATGGTGCATTAATGAAAATAAAAAGAGATATAAATGTAAATAATGAAAATAGGTGATTTGTTTTTTAAAAAAATTCTCAATATTTTGGGAGATTCTTACCTAGGCTGGGTGTATTGTATCCAATGGTAAGATCTAAGACAACACATCAAAATATTGGTAACTTCATTGATTAAAATAAGACATGTGTCTTATGTTTTAAATCCTACCATTGGATGTATATACACCCAGTGTAGAGAAGAATCTCCTTTTTACGAGCCTAGGCCTAGCGCATAAAAATCCAACTCCAGCCCATGTCAAATCCTCCTCAAAAACCCGAGCACCATTCCCAAAACCCTGCCATTTTCCCTACCGAATCGATCATCAAGAATCAAGAATTTAGTCATTAATATCATCGAGAATACTACACAACACCATTCAAGAACCAAGAACCATCTTCTTCTTCTTGTAGTTCTTCAAGAATTATCAAGATGCCAAGCCTTTTCTCCATCAGCAAGAAACCATCAACAATACCATTTAAAGAATACTACACAGATTGGCTCAACACGCTCAAGAACCCTCTTCTTCCGCTTCTCCATCAAACCTTATCTTCTCCATCCTCTCAAGCACTGCTCTCTTCGCATCTTAACCTCCTCCTGCACCACTTCCTCTCTTACTATGACTCTCTTGACCTCGCTGTTGCTACTGACCCCAACAATCTTCCTCACCTTCTTTTCCCTTCTTGGAGAAACTCCCTTGAAAAACCCTTTCTTTTTCTTGGTGATCTTCACCCTTATACTTTCACTAACCTCGTTAGATCATTTCTTGATCAAGAAAACTATTCTGATGATGAAAATATCCTCGATAATGATTACAATAAGAAACCTTTGGCTGTTCTTGATCGTCCTTGGCAAGTGATGATGGCTTGGAAAGACCCTTCACAGAGCTTGATCATCAAGATTGAGCAAATTGAATGTGGATTAAGGTTGATCGTGCCTTCTCTTATGGACAGATATAAAAAGGCACAAGCAGCTTTTGTGAGCAGAGTTGCAGAGGATTGGGCTAGTTTTGATGGAAAGAAGGAGAACATGGAGATCAGTGAGGCAATGAAGGTGGAGATGGAGGAGTTGGTGAGTGTTTTTATGGATGCTAATAGATTAAGGAGGAGCGTAGTATCTGAAATTGTTGGTGCGTTGAATGTGTATCAAGGGGCTCTCTTTCTTGAAGGTTTAGCCCAATTTCTTGTCGGGTTTAAAGAAACTAATTTGCTTCGTGAATTCGAGAAGTGCAAGATTCCTATCAGTGATCGAGCTAGTAGTAGTGGGTTTTGATTCTATCTTTTGTTCCTTTAGTTTCTCGATGATTTTGCTTCATTTTTTGGGAGTCCCAAAATTGGGACTTGTTCAATGGATTGTATCTCTACTGTAAGTTTCAATTATAGTGATTTTTTTCCTTTCTTTGTGTATTGTTCTTTCTTGCTATTTCTTGATTCTGCTATAACTTACCATCGTCTTGGATTTCAAGTTGGCAGGAGATTAACCAAAATGACAGTCAGATAACATACTTCAAAACTCTTAATAGGTTCTTAGATTTGTTTTGATGTGATACTTGAAACCATGAACACTTCAGGGGCTTGCATTTGTAAACATAGTTTGCTGTATTGGTCAGGAATACCACGTAACTATGGTCTCTGTGATTCTAGCCATGAGAATTGCACCTGAAATGTATTGTAATGTACCCAAATAAAGTCATGTAGCAATAAGATGTTTTTTTCTTTTTTTAACTCTAATTTTGCTTATGATGATCAAGGACCAGAATTAATGTTTGTTCCATGTTGATTTTTTTTATGAGTTGTTCCTACACTATATTGATTATAAAATTAATACTATTTACGCGTTGTCTGGAATTTTACACCACCATACTGCTGTTGATTTTAGTTCTGATTTTGTTCAGAATTTGAGTGAAAAATAGAACCAAAACATGGAAAAAAATCATATGTAGATTTTGCTTAACAAGAAAGGAGAAGCCCAATTCAGATAATCAAAATCCAATTTAATACAAAACCCAAGAACATATGAATCCAACCTATCCTTGTAAAAGGCTTTTTTCTTCTTTTGTGGATGATATTTGTCACTTGTCACATAGTCTTAAGCTCCTAGCCCACACTTTTACTATTGCTCTTTCTTCATTTGATCCTGTCTTCTGTTGTCCTATATTGTTGCTAATTCCTTGTTGGTCAACAGCATTGGTAGAATATATATGTATATCTGGCAGAGAAATTCCTTTTACAGTATAAGATAGTAAGGGAGTAGTCAAGTGATAACTATATTTTAAGGACATTCTGAGATATAGAATTCAAATTCTACCGTCGTTGATTTAAAGAGGAGGATTGCCTCCCTATTGTACAGTCTATCGAAATTTAGGTCATATAACCTTTCTATTAACCAACAAAAGAAAAGGACGAGAAACATAGAGATTAAATCCACCACGCATGACACTACTTTGGTGGATGTTAACCACACAGACTAAAGCGACTAGGTTATTGGTAATATAATTTGATCTGTTGGGTTTAGTACAAATCTGGTATGTTATTTCAGGACTGTAACTGTGGATATCATAGGAAATTTTTTATAATGTATAATATATTAGTTGATAGAATTATTCTACTCCAGGGAAGATTCTTGTGAACAGCATCTCCAAAATTATCTAATGATATTTATGTTTTGGACCATGTGCCTGCCATGATTTAAGTTAATTAATAATGTTATTTAACTTCCAATTGGACTAAAACTACTTAATCACCTGAGAATATGTTCATTTGCTGTTTGATGCTATCTTTTGCACAGTGCACTTGCAGTAATGCACTGCACACTGCAATATATACTGAGCAAGATCTATTCAGAATTGGCAGTGGATTAACGTGTGTACATTTTATGTATTTTAATCCTGAAAATGAAGCTCTCCTTATCCATAACAATAATTTTTCCAAGTACAAATCCAGAACATAGGATCAAACAATGTTTTTTTTCCTTAAATTAATTTTCTGGAGATATGAATCTCCAGAATATATAAATAAATTGTGCAAGTGGAAACAGATGCGTAATACATTTGAACAAGTAAAAACAAATTAACTAACTTCAAATCTTTTTGATTCCCTGCTAACTTTTTTGACCCACTATTATATAGGAAATCATTTGGTTTTTCACTATTTAAAATTTAGGTAGATAGCAGTTATGTATCACGAGTTAACTTTCCGCACTATATTAAATTCATGTTTTTAATTTAATTAAAGTCATGAAAAAATTACTAACCATCATTGAAGTTGAAGTTAGAAGACTGTTTTTGCTTAAATAACGTCTCGGATTTGAGTCATAATATATAATTTTTTTGGGTTAATTGGAAGGTTATATGACCTAGATAATAATAGACTGCGCAACAGGAGCAATCCTCTCCTTTTAAATTGACGACGGTATGATTCGAACTCTACACCTCATGATACTTTTAAAGAAAAGTTACCATTTAACTACTCTCTTACTGACATATTCAACTATAATTTAAAAGAAAACCAGGTGGATCCAATACATAAATAGAATTGACTTAATATCACTTAATTCATAGCTGGATCAACCTCTACAAGTAAGTTTTTGCAAAGTCATGCCATTAACGTTGTGTGAATAAATAATTCACAATAATGGCTATAGCTAGATTTTAATTTTATTGAGTTGAGGTATAGGTAGCTAGGTAACTAATAGTTTGAAACTAGTGCTTTGTCCATTATTATTTGCATGCTTGCATGTTCTTACTCTCCAATTTGCTAGGTTGTCTCTAGTCGATGACAAGTTGAGAGACACCTTTTGGACCAAAACTTAAAACAACATGTGATGCTTTCTATTCAATGCACTAAAAAAAATTACAATGTTTCTAAAAGGTGCAACTTGCTCAAAAAGAAGATCTCAATGACCTAACTTTCTCATGAAATAGGTGTGCTTCTCAATATAATTAAAGCCAACAATTAATATCTTGATAATTGGTATCAACCAATCTATGTTTTAAGGATCTGCAAGTGCAAGTGATGAACACCAACTTGACTTGACCAATTCATATTTTATTTATCAATTAATTTATGTTATCCTTCTATTCAATTACCATGCATCTGTTCCATGTTTGCCTCACAAAACTGTTACTACTGCTACTGGTACAGTTTGATTTGATCATTAGGGCAGTTCAGAAGCTGTCTTCTCTATCTCTTTTTTAAATCATCCTTCAAGCAAATTGCTCTATCTTCCTGTCATTAATGGCTTCGTGATCTAGCTAATCCTTCTCATGTGTGTGTTTTTTTATTATTAACATAGATCAAATGAATTATGTGCTGATGGATTATACAATAGAAGTCTGATAATTTTTTAACTTTTAAATTAGGTAAAAATTAATTTTAGAAATTAACCATAATAAAATTTAAATTTTATATTTTAAGATTTTAAGATTTTTTTTTAAAAAAAGAAGTAGATTATATTGCACTCGATGATTGTGTTTGGTTTGTTTTGAGGGAATGGAACATTTTTTATTGTGGTTCTTGCATAAACCTACACTAGATAAAGTTTATACAAATTTTTTTAATTGGTTAAAAAATTAATTTTCCACCATAAAAAGGGAGAGTAAGAGGATAAAGCTTACAAACTTTTTTTTCTTGAATTGGTTCAAATGGTTAATTTCCCACTACAAGAAGAGAGTATAAGAGGGATAGAATTCAAACCTTACCCTCCACATCTCAATGTCTACACTTTTTAACATTTGAGTTACTCACGAAGACACCACAAACTATGATATTGGTGAAATATATATTTTTTACCTTAGAATCTAATTATGTATTGATTAAGAGATTCGATGGCTTTGTTGCCACTTGATATAATTAAGTAAACTCTACTGCTAAATGCGGTAGCTAATGGATTCTTTATGTTATATTTAATTAATTAAACTTCCTTTCATTAGGCCTAATTCCATGCACTTAAACTTAATTAACTAGTACAATTCTATTTCTCTTTTCCAATTCTAACTAAACAAGGGAATTTATATTAAGAGCATGTTTCACGCAAGTATGAAATTAATTTTTAAATCAAATTAATTTTTATAAAACTCTTCAATTAATATACATTGTGGCAAAAAATTATTTTCACTTAAATTATGTCTCGAGTTTAAATAGTAGTATATGTAATCAAGTTAAATTAGTTGTTAAGAAATATTTATCACCATTCTAATAGTCTTATTTGAACCAAACCAATTTAATCATAGTCCAGTAAATTTTGAATTCATCAATTTAATTAAAATATAATAAACTTTAAATATCAATAATTTAGACAAAAATATGTTTATATACACGTGGGTTAATTATTAGCAATAGCATTAGCATATTTTTGTCACATGAGCTAGTGTAACTGCTACATGACCCACAATAATTAATATATATGTTTGTCAAATAATTGATTAAATTTTGTCATATGCAAAGCTAGCTCTAGCTAGGAACAAGCTGTCAACTATACATCTTTCCTGTACATCTTATTTTTCCACTCTTAATTTATGATTCGAAGTTGGTCATAATTGGAAGGGCCATCTAAGGCTTGATCGACCCTTTCTTCTAAAGAAAATTGACTGATGCATGATGTGTTAACTCAAACTTGATATGGTCGGACCATATGTCTTCCATTAACAACCAAAACTGTAGATTTCACCCGCGAACTAGAGCTTCAATTCAATAAAAGTGAGTCTATTTTAAATTTATTCTAAAATTTGATAAAATTTTCGATCTATATAGTGCTATAAAATTTTTAATCTAGTCCTACAAAAGGAGGGTTTAATCGCTAAATGTCATGTAACAGTTGGTTATATTTTGGTAAGGAAATGAATATATATCTATATAATTTTAACGAACCGTCACACTCAACAATCAGTGAGTTCCGTAGGTCTCTAAAAGATTCAAGAATAGTACTCAAACAATTCAATTCTTATAATGTAGAGGGAAGGTCTCAAATCAATGAGGCAAACACCTCGCTACCCCACCCACACAAGTGAAGCTACGACTTAGTATATACCCTTGCAAGATTTGCAATCACATAAAATGTATTCTTATGCATTACGCAATAATAATGGTGTGTTATTTTAATTTCAAATTATTTGTTTTGCCTGTGGCTCCAGTTATCACTAGAAACCTCCAATAATATTTGTCAAAACTAATGTCACCATCATGTAAATTGGCGAGCAGCTAGGAAGTTGCGGATGAAACTTTTTGATTTGATGGCTAAAAACATAGACTTGCAGATTTCTTTCATTCACTACCTACTAAAAGATCCTACAATTTTTTTTTTTTTTAACATTCATCTCGATCTGAAAGATTACAATAATTTCAAATACTATTTCATAACATCAGGAAAATTCAACTCCTATAAATAAGGATCAAAAGACATAATCAAATGCTGAGTCAGCATGGTCAAAACACTACATGACACTTGAAACTTTCCACAGATAACTGGACTTGCGACCTAAAGCCTGTGGAGCGAAAAGGTCGCCCACTTTCTCCGTTCATTCCACTAAAAGACTGGTTCCTATTTTTACTCTTACACGTCAGCATTACTGCCACCACCTCTGAAAATCACTCCACATATGGTAACTACTTAGCATATATATAGAATCCTAATCTAACAAGGTAACACAACCTAACCCAATCAATTCAATTTCTTTTTACATCAAATACGTTACTAACTTAATCATTGGAGTGGGATCATTAGAGATCCCATCCTCACTCACTTTCCCTCTTTTGCAGATAACCAATCACATTCAAAGATCCCCAAGAAAATAGGAGCTCAAGGAAACCCTTTTTATCACTATTGTATTGATTATCAATAACTATTACAAATTAACTATAATATTATAGAGTATATATGCAGTATATATATAAATCCTAATGGGGATGGAGTAAGAACATAAAATTCTTATTAATGCTACTACCAAGGATTGAACCCTTACCAATTAGGCTAGACTTTAGCTTTCCAACAAAGTTAATTAAATTGTCTTTGCTTAGTCAATTAAATTTAGCTACAAAAGTCATTATGCTTGCCATATTTGGGCAGGCACCGGCTAGCCTATGAATCGTGCAAGATAATTAATTATTGAATTGTTATAGTTTATGATTGGGATTTGTAGCGTATCATGACATCAAAAATGTGAGGGAGCAGTATACAATATTGGAGCAGTACGTAGCTTATTACAATAGCAAGCATCACAAAAGTATATCGCCTTAGCTGCTCTACATAGAATTTGTTACCAAGTGTTTTGTGCATATCACTTGTATATAAACAATTCCTCAAGAAGTAATTAAGTGATAACTTATCTCCAAGGGTATCTTAAGGCTTCAAGGGTATCTTAAGGTACAGGATTCAAATTCTACCCTCATCGATTTAAAAGGGAAAGACTGCCCCCTATTATGAAATTCATTGATGTTTAGTAAGGCTGTGCATCGGGCGGGTTCGGGTAGGAGATTTCTGGATAATTCAAAACTGAGCAGGTTTTGGAAATATTAGTCGGGTTTCAGTTCGGTTTCGAATAACCGCATAAATAATAATAAAAAAAAAAGCAAAACAACATGAATATCTTGTAGCCAAACAGTGGGGGCGTGCGTCTTTAATTCTTGGCCACGCATGTTCAAGTCCCTGCAACGCCTTTTTTCTACCATTTATTTTGAAATTAAAGCAAAAAACATTAAGTGGGAACCTAGGAATCGACTCTGCAACCTCCAGATTGAAGGTAAAAGCTCCCACCACTTCACCTCAAGTGCATATTTGGTACATTTCAGCTGTCTATATATATATATTAAACAAAATTTCGGATTTTCGGTCCGGTAGGGTACCCGACGAATATCTGAATTTTTTAAGAAATAGAAACCGAATCAACCCGTATATGTTCAATTTCGGTTCGAGTATTCGGGTCGGCCGGGTTTTGCATAGCCCTAATGTTTAGGTTATATGACCTCCTTATTAATTAAAAAAAAAAAAACAATTCATTTTATATCATTTTGTTTATAGTAAGAACAAATAGAATTTAACAAACTTGATTTTGAGTTTTTTTTTTTTTTTTCCATGAATTTGTTCAGAATTGAAAGCCTGATTATTTCTTCAATCTTACAAGAATCTTATGCCATTTTTGCCTATGTATTGATGCCAGTCATATTACATATATGTTATATTGGTGGCAACAAGTTCCTAATCACAGCTAGTGATGGCAATTGGGCAAGACTAGGACATTTGAGAATTAATATAACTGGTACTTTCCTATTATTTTTCCCTCATATTAACACAATTCCAAAATGCATTGAATCTGGTACAATATTGAAGTATGGACCAACTTTTCAATCTGTACGTAGTGATAAAAATATTTTTAACTTCTTATCTCTTCTCTTTCCTCACGGTTTGGTCCTTTCTTTTGTTTTTTTTTTTATCTATTTTAGGTTATTTTCTTAGAATAATTAGTATATGTTTTAGATCAAGGGTTTTATCCCTCGTTTACTCTCCTGTGATGATTTTGACCTCTTTTAATGGGAGCTTTTTGGGTTGGTAAAAAAGGTCTCTTATCTGAGCATACATGCATGAAGAAGAAGACATTCTTTTATCTGAGAAATTTCTTAATTTGGTCTATCCATTGTTAAAAATTTTCTCTACAAGTAAAATTGGTTTAGCTACACTCATTATTTTGCTGGGGATACTGGAGCAATTTTTTAATTTTCCATCCAGAATTAATGTCTCTCCATATCAAGTTTTGACTTACTCTTTTGCCAGAATGCAAATCCCTTTGAGACGACACCGATATACCGGTGTGATTGTAACTTTTCTTTCTTCTTTTTATGATGCTATCTTCTTCCATCTGTATATGTTATTTTTTGCAAGAGCAAAATTATTTGTTGTAATTTGTACTGTTATGATGTTTTTTGTGTTATAGAAGTCTTACTCTTTTCTTCCTTGTATTTTGCCCATATCAAATTAATACTATATATTTTCTTATTGTCCCAAAAAAAAAAAACTTTTCAAACTGTACAGAGTTTCTTGGATCCCTAAGAGAATTTCAGGCAACCTAGGACCTCACTTATTAATTTTATCTGGTCGTAATTAATTTATTGTACAGAAAATGTTAAACTTCAACAGATAAATATTGCTGTAGTTGATTTTAGATATTTTTTTAATCTGATGCTCCTAATATTTGATAGTCACAAAAATCTCAACTAATATGAAGTTGGAGTCGAATAAATCCACAAAGAGCACAAATTTCTTGTCAGTGATTGTAGATTTTTTTTTTCTTAGTCAAGATTAGATTCTTGTAAAAAAACTATGACCATTATTCCATTAAGACCATTAAGATCATGAATAACTTTACAGCATTTTAATATAAACACAAATTGTTCACACTATTAAAAAGAAATATTTTTTTACTAAAAAGATTCAATTTTGTGAAAAATATATTGAATATTTATTTATAAATATATATCATTGAACATATTTTAAAAAACATTGAGAAAAAATAATTTTAATCAGTGCATAAACTAAATTGATCTCAATAGTATATTTACACTATTTGAATTAAAAAAATAATATATATATATATGTTAATGCTTCCAATCCAAGAAAGCAATTTGAAGGTGTCTTGAATGTGAATTTCTCATGCTCTTTTAAAATATAAATTTATAAGAAGATTCTAAGGTATAAAAAACATTCAAAAAAAAAATATTTAAAGAATAAGAAGCATCCTTGAATCTACTCTTATTTTCTTTTGAAAACGGCCTTCCACTCAAAGCAAAAGACATTTCTGTATTTTCTTTTTAAAAAAGAAAACAAGTTTTCTTCCTAATGTAGAAGAAAAAAATTTTAAAAATTACTTTAGAAAATATTCAAACTCATTTCCCAGTCATGAGTTTGCTCACCACATCATACCATATCATCGTATTTACTAGAGACGTATTATATTTTACTATTAAATTTACAATATTTATTTAATAAAAATAAAATATATTTTTAAATATAATTATAAGCTATAATTACATATTTGAAATAAATAAAAAATTTTTGTGAGAAGTATGTGGACGAATACAGAAAAAAAATAATCATAGAAAAAGAATATATTAATAATTGTAAGTCAACATCAATGGTAGGAGTTTTGTAGGATCCATCGATTTATTGTCGTTTACATTGAAGACAAGGTTTAACCTCGTGTATCCGAGGTGGCTTTGCATGGACAGTACTTCCGATGGTGCAAGGAAAATTCATGATAATAATAGCCATTTTTCTAAAAAATAATTATCATAATGTGAAAGTGAGAGGTTAAATTTCGTGGTAATTAATTTATAATAATTTTATCGAATAATTTAATAGTTTAATTTCCTTTAAAATGTATATAAGTTAACGGTTTAATTTTTTATTTTCTCCTCTCTAGTTCAAAAAATTATAATAACTTTTATTTTATTTAAAAATAAAAAATATTAATAATATTTATTTTTTTAACAGAAAAGAGAAGATAAAAATAAAAATTTAATCTATTAATACTTTAAAAAAATTATACCAATAAATTACTCAATTTTGATCGATGAAATTTATTAAAAGGAACACATTTGTAGAGGGTAAAAAAATAGGAGGAAATTTTGTGACAGAAGAAGTTAGATGGAAAAGTGGCATCAAAGATACAAAAAATTTTTTTAAAAAAATTGAAGGCAATGGCCAAACTTTCAAATAAAATAAAATAAAAAGCAATATGTTTTCATGTAGGTAGCTAGGAATAGGATTTGTTTGGTATAACCAGCTGAATGTTTGGTCGATATTGGTTGGGTTTACAAATTAATGCTGACCTTTACCTAATATTTCTCTTTCACCTATATCAATATCACTTTTGAAAATGACCGAATGCATGTATGCATTTTCATATAAAATCAAATCAAATTTTTTAATTATATTAATTAGACATAATACATATATAGCTTCTATACTAGTTACTTTTTATCAGTTTGACAGTTAAACTTACAGTTTTGACATTTCAACACACAGTATGAAATAGCAAATTAGCATGTGTCGCATTTTAAAAGTTTGACTGATCAAAAACTGCAAATAAATGTGTCAAACTAATAAAAAATTGTAAGTATAGGAGGTGACAGATATATTATAACATTAAATATTTAGTGTATTTTAGACTAATTTAAATGTTGAAATGACAAAATTGTAAGTTAAGAGATATTAAACAAAAATTATATCAAGTACAGAAAGCCGCAGATGTATTATGCCTATTAATTATAATTAAATGATTCATTCATCAATAAAATTCTATTTTCTTTATATATATATATACTGTGGAAATCTATATATTTATACAAAAACTCGTTATTTTTTCCCTTGAAAAAGCTAGCCCTCTTATGTATTTGATATATATACCACTCAACTTAAAAGTTAATATCTTAAATACTTCCTTTTTCATTTAATATTTTTAATATTCGATAATTATAAAAATTTTAATTAATTTAAATTTTATAGTCAAATAGAGATAAAACTCTTCAAACATCTATTTTTATATACATAAAATTTAAAATTAAAACTTTTCTTTAAAAAAATTAAATTTTTTTTAGCACTTGAACTTGGTTCTAAAATATAAAATATTTGATGAAAAGTAAAGTTGTGGCCCTTTTTTTTTAATAAAAAGCAAAGAAAAAGAAAAAAAAATGTTTCTCATGACGAAAGTGAGAAAGAAAAAGGTACATATCAAATCACTAAAATGCTTATACATGGTTGATATAAAAGTGGAAAGTTGAAGCCACAAATTAAGAAGTTTGAGAGAGTTTTTCCAAAGTCAAGCTTCTGAAATAGTCACCAACAGTTTAGAGCTTATAATCACACATTAATTATTGCAATCATCTACTAATTCTAAAATTTCTTAAATCATGCCATTTTAACACTTTTTAATAGTTAAAATAAGTAGTAATATAAAAAAAATAAATATAATCTTCGTTTTTTATTTAATTCGCAAACTTTGTTCTCAAGAAAATTTGCAAATCTTCATTAAAAATTTAATATTCAATTTATTTATTTAAGTTATTGCCTTTAGTAGTGGCTACTAAAAGAATCGACCGTCCATTTGCAAAAATTTTTAATTAAAGATTTAATATATGGTTAAAGTTCTCCACGTTTATAATATGGTATCTTATGTAACTAATTAATCCTAATATCTTATTGGTAAATTTAATTAGAGAAAATTGAAGAAGTCTGTCCTCCCTTTATAGTGGTTCAGCTGATGAATATTGTTAGGTGAGATCATGAGTTTGACCCCCTTCTTCTTCACCTCCCAATTGTTAAAAAAAAAAAAATTGAAGAAGTCTAGGTGTACTGTGAAGTGGGGGACATGTTAACGTCCACCTTAACAATGTATATTTATTTTAATTAATGCATAATAATGTTTTAATCTAACAACGCAAAAGAAAAACTATAATTTAATGTTATTTATTTTAATTATTGTATAGTAATGTTTAATCTAACAATGTAAAAGAAAAAACTATGGTTTAATAGATGTTATATGTTTTTAATAGAGATGTCGTATGATCTAAATATTGATGGATTGCATAACAAAAGTAGTCATTTTCTTTTAAATAAATGACAGTAGGAATCGAACTCTACACTTTAAAATACCGTTGAAGAGAAATTATCATTTAACTACTGTCTCACTGGCAAAACTATGACTAATTTAATTGTTTCTAACTAATTTTTAATTTAAGTGTTACATGCTTGTTGTGTTAATGTTGTAAAAAAAATGGTAGGTTAGCTAGTTAAATTGATGCTAGATTTGGATTAATACAATAATTATGCACATTGCAATGCTTTATTCATAAATATAATTTTTCACATGAATTTTCATGTGAATTTCACGGGGATCATGTTCATCCCATAGTTAAAATTAATTGTATTTGATTTTGGTACATGAAATTAATATAAACAGTTTTTCAAGTAAGATCAACTCTCGAATTAATTTTTTATATTAATATAAACATAAATATATATACATATGAATTTATATGATAATAAAAATCCTTTTTCATGAAAGTGAATTTTAAATTAATTATTAAGATTTTTATTATTCTTATAGTACTGATTAGATTGAACAGAATTAATTAAAATTTAATAAATTTTAAACATTGATAATTTAGATCAAAATATAATTTATCAAACCGTTATCTCAAATATATACAAATAACAATAATTTCAGGACTAAATTTAAGCATTGCCTATAAAACTTGATGTATAAAATATTATCGTATCAGTAATTTAATTAAATTTTCAAAAATTAATTGAATACATAATTTCATTCTATATCATTGTTTTTTTAAAAAAATAAAAAAAAATGGGTTGAAATAAAAGAAATGTAAAAAAAAAAACCAACGGTGCAAGAAAGAGACTCAAGCGCAAAGCGCTTGCATAAGAAGATGGGCCCAAACTGACATGTGGCCACGTCATTTAATACTAATTGACAGGTGGCATCATTTTAATAAATGTTTTAGGGTTCTTTCTACACTTGTACCTTACTTGTTGCCTATTCACCTGCGCCAATAAACACTTTACACCTGTCCCTTTATTCATCATTTTTTTTTATTAAAGTGAGTGGATATTCACAAATTGTGCTATTAAAATTTTTATATAACCATTAATCATTTTGTTTAAAAAAAAAATTTATATAACCATTTCAAAAAAATTCTATTAACAAAAAATAATAATATTATTTTTTTAATCGACAACTGTTAAAATCAGTTAACAAATATTGTTTTGAAATTTTTTTTAGTTTATAATTTTACTCACCCAAATTAAATTAATTAAAATACAATAAATTTTAAATATCAGTAATTTATTCAAATAAAAAAAAATCATTTTCTTTAGTAGAAAACTATATAGTTTTCAGTTTGTTTAAAACATAACGAATGCTAAATTATGTATTAAATTAATTTTTTATTAAATGCATATGCTCTTTTAATAAAAAAAAGTTAATAAAGATGGATAAATAGACTCCAATTAAAACAAGTTGGATGAAAAATGTCTGATTATATATATATATATATTATTTTATAAATGTACATAAATAATAAATTTTACTATATTAATAATTAGAGATTAAAATTTGAATTTTTTAATTCTTATTCCATAAATTACGAATAAATAATATTAAAATATGCATAAAAATATAATGTTTTAAACAAATTTAAGAAAGTGTTTTTAAAGTCATGTTTTTTTTGAAAGATACAAGTTTAATTTAAGAAAGTGCTTTTAAAGTCATGTTTTTTTTGAAAGATACAAGTTTAATTCACGATCACAAACTAATTATAATTCTAATTTAAAAGAATATATTTTTTTAAAATTATTTAAAGATATAATTTCAATTGATGGACAAACACTGAGGAACGATATTTTTTTACTATATAAATAAAAAAAATTGATTATTGCTTCAAAAAAAATTTTTTGATTATTATTTAAATATTAATAAAATAAATAAAAGAAATGGAGAGGAAATGGGAATGGTTTCTGTATCCTATTCAACAACCTAATTAAGTAGAAGAGAGCTGAGGGCAGCAGTAAAGAGGATCAGAAGAAGAAGAAGAGGTTACCTTGATAAGCACGTCTTTCTATGGGCTATCAAACTCTATAAATACCCCTTTCTTTTCGCCACCTATTCCTTCTCTTCTTCCCTTTCCTCTCATTTTCCCCCATTTCTTCTCTTTTTCCTCTCTCTCTTTTAGGGTTTTTTTTTTATTATGATTTCTTTAATTTTCTGCAACTTCTGTCATCTCTAACAACCTCTTGTTCTTTCTTTATTGGGATCCTGTAATGTTTTTTTCTTCCTCTTTTGATCTGAAATATAAACAACTGCATTTTAGAGATCAGTTAACGTGGGATTAAGGTATGTTAATGTCTCTTTCTTTGATTATACATATGTATATGTTACATCTTCTGTTATTTGTATATGTGCAATGCTGTGTAAAACCATTAATACAAGCTATACCCTTTTGTAAGATCTGTATTGGGTTCTGCTTTTTTGTTCTTTTTTCTGGTTAAACATGCAAAAGCTATGATTTAAAGGTGAACCCCTTTTTTTTGTTTTCGTTTTTTTTGTTATAAAGCTGAAACTATTTGAAGCTTTCTTGTTATAATTCGAAACTACATAGATTTGAGGTGCACCTGTTCTTTTTTTGATAGCCTATGGTTTTCTGTCTGACTTTTTTTTGATAGCCTATGGTTTTTTATGAAATGATGCTTGTGTTGTGTCTTTATTTTAACTCTATATATATACATGTATATTTAACATTAATGGAAGATTGATTTTGACAGCTCTTTTTTTATGTTTCTATTCATTGGTGCCTTATTAAAAAAAATTTCTATTTTGTCGGTTCTTCTTCTCCATCTAATTAACTTTTATGTTGTATCCAAACGTGTGTATCAATCACTTTCAATTTTTCATTTGATGTGATTACCCTAATGACCCCTTAACAGGAAAAACCCTATAATTTGTTTTGTTTCTCTTATTCCTTTTTTTTAAATTAAGAATGAGAATCCGATTAATTAAATTAATTAAAATTCAATCAGCTAAGGATTCAGATAAAAAAAGTGTTTTCTAAATGTTGATAGGTAAGATAAGTAAATATTGTTGGAGGGGAGTGAAAGTTATGAAAATTGAACGCTCACGAGTAGCACCACTATGGTGGCCTGGTGGGTGCTTGCCAGCCAGACTAAGGCATCTGAGTAGCAAATATCAATTGTTAAGCAATTTTTTATTTATTTGAAGTTTACGGTCGTTTTGGTAGTTGCAGTGTCTTGTCACTGTGGGAAAAAAAGAAATTGTTTATTATTGCAACTATTCTTAATTGTTTTTATTTAATGTAAAATTTATAGAGCTATGAAAATGATGTATTATTAGATCTATACAAGTAAAATAGCCTTTCAATTACCCCCACATTGACCCACCATATTGAGGCATTATGTCCATTTGCTGCTGTGCAAATTTCATATATAATATTAAGTTTCACAATTATTTATCGTTACTATACATATATATATTCACATTTTTTTTGTCTTAGCATGTAGGTAGCCAATTATACTAGTTAAATTAATAGTTCTTTTAATGTTATTATAGTATTTTTTTTTTTTTGCTAAATAATGTTTCTTTGTCTTTTTCATTATTTTGAGAGATATACTCTTTGATGCAATGAGCATTTTCAAGGCTGTCCACGACCACTGCTCGAAACATATTTAGTCATTGGTCCACATATAGCAGTTCTGTACTTGGAAACATGTCTAAGCTGATAGGATTTTCCTGAAGATAGATAGATGAAACTCTATAATATATATATATATATATATATATATATGTTTTGTTTTTTATTTGCAAAGAGTAGGCTAGCTAGTTTTGTTTGTTCACATCATCTTTGGCTGCTGCCAGAAGAGTACAATTTAAGCTGACGGTTGACATAGAACTTCTGAATTATGTTGTTTTCTTGATTATTATTTTGTTTACTATGACATTGTAAATATTTTAATTTCATTTATTAAAATGATATAAATTGCGGAGTTAATAAGAATAGTTGTCTTTTTCTGGTTGCATATGTAGAACTTTTGTAATAAGTAACCCAACAAAAAAAATTTAGTTGATAACATATGATTCTATTCTAGTATTACTATAATATCTTTTTTCTTCAATTTCCTAAAGTTTATGCTCCTGCTGATTTATCTTAGTATATAGTTTAATGTAAAGTCAGTATCAAGACTTGGTTGTGATGTGGACAAAGCTAATATTCTTAACTTGAATAACATTGATGATGGTCAAATTCCTTAAAATATTTCCAAGGACGGTGGTGTATTGGAGCTGAGTCAGTTCAGATGCAAAGATCTGTCAGAGTTTTGAAAGATTTTCATTTTGATTTTACTTTTACTAATCCTATGGTAATCTTATGACAAAACAACAAAATTTATGCAGTAACTTTGTTGCTAGCATTACTGCAAATTTGTTTCTTTCAACCAGCAATATTTAATAAACTTTTGTTATATTTTGTGCAGATTATTTAGAGAATTTTACTGAGGCCATCAACCTCCTCTGTACTTGAAGAATCTTGTGTTAATAATGTTCAGTCACTTGCTATAAATGCTGTGTAGCTTTGGGGATGAGAAGGTATATATATATATAATATAAATCTTTGAAACATTTTTCTATTCATATTTTTAATGCAATTCTTGAATTCGAATCAATGAATTAGCTTTCTTGAACAGTTTGCAGGACGCATATGCTTGATGGACTGCTCTCCTAGCACTAGTGACAAGAAAACATTGAAGAGGTGGTTTTTCATTGATAAGCGGGTTGGGTAGAAAGTGTGCATATATCTGTGGTTTAGCCTAAAACTGTTGTTAGCATCAAACAATTTGATCAAGTGATCTTTGCGGGTTCAATGGATATTAAGTCGACTACTTCGTCTCCAGTTCTCACTGATCCTGCGCCAATAAACAAGTCAAGACTCGGCATTCATGCTAATCTTTTGACATCTTTTTCCTCAGGAAAGCATATTAACATTCCTAGTCCTAGGAAAAAGCCAGGAAAGCTTGATGATGTTCGCTCCAATGGGTGGCTAGATGCCATGAAATCATCATCACCCCCTCGTAAGAAGCTCATCAAGAATTTCAACATTGAAATTGCTTCAGATGAGACTGACATTGCTTACTGCTCTTGGATGGTATATATGCATATAGCACAATTGTGTATAAATTTGTAATGTGCTACCTGTTCAAATTTGATACATCTGTTCGTGCTTATTGCAGCTTAAGCATCCATCAGCACTTAAATCTTTTGAGCAAATTACCAATTTTGCTAAAAACAAGAAGATTGCAGTGTTTCTAGATTATGATGGAACGCTTTCTCCCATAGTTGACGACCCAGATCAGGCTCTTATGTCTGATGATGTGAGACAATAGTCATTATCTCTGTGAATCTTTAACTTCACTACTGTGTTTTGATCAGGTTGGAAATAAGATTTTATATATATATTTTTTTTGGTTTTCAGATGCGTTCTGCTGTAAGAAATCTTTCAAAGTGTTTCCCAACAGCAATTATTAGCGGACGAAGCCGCGAAAAAGTATGTGTCTCTCAATTGAATCTTTCAGATTTGGCTTTGCATAATCTATAGTACTGAACTAATAATCATTTGTTTGCTCTTGGGATGCTTTTTTTTTTTAGGTACATGAGTTGGTAGGACTAACAGAACTCTACTATGCTGGTAGTCATGGGATGGACATCATGGGGCCTATCAATAACACAGTGTCCAATGACCATCCAAATTGTATTGAATCCACTGACCAACAGGTTCCAGATTTTCATCTTACACATTACAGAACTGGATTGTGATCGTTACAGCTTCTTGTTCCATAATGAACAATCTGCTTGTATTTTTCTGTTCTGACGTTGTAGGGCAATGACATAAATCTGTTTCAGCCTGCTAAAGAATTTATACCCATGATCGATGAGGTGTGCAATACATCAGATAAAATTTTTCTTTTGCTTTTTAATTTTTATCAGAATATAATCTAATTTGTTGTACTTCTGATGCAGGTTTTTAGAACCCTTGTCGAGAATACTAAAGGCATCAAAGGTGCAAAAGTTGAGAATCACAAGTTTTGTGCATCTGTACATTATCGTAATGTAGAAGAGAAGGTAAGGAATGTTTAAATAAAGCATTCTGTTGCCTGAACTTTCAGTTTGGCGGCAAGTCTTAAAAATGTGTTCTGTTTCTATTGATTTCAGAACTGGCCTACTGTTGCACAATGCGTGCATGATGTTCTAAAGCAGTATCCTCGTTTACGCCTAACTCATGGACGGAAGGTACTTTTCTTGTTTTTGCATATCCTGATTCTTGAATGTTACTCGACATTACATGACAAATCTGTTGATTTTTTACTGGGTAGGTGTTAGAAGTCCGTCCTGTGATCAATTGGAATAAAGGGAAGGCAGTTGAATTTTTGCTTGAAGCACTTGGTATGTAAAAGTATCTTTACTGGAGATGATAACACGCAGGCGATATCTAACATGTAGTGACCGAGTTGTTTTTATTTTTTCCCCTGGCAATGCAGGTCTCAGCAGCAGTGATGATGTGCTCCCAATTTTTATTGGTGATGATCGTTCTGATGAGGACGCATTCAAGGTACTGAACTAAACTGGCCGAGTTTGGTATGTAGAACTGAGAGTGTAATTTGCTTGGATTAGCTAAATTCTGATGTTGATTACTTCAGGTGCTTCGAGAAGGGAATAGGGGTTACGGCATTTTGGTATCTCCTGTGCCGAAAGAAACCAATGCATATTACTCCTTGAAGGATCCAACAGAGGTGCAAGATTGTGCTATGTTTATATGATTAGCACTTATGTTCAGTGATTGATTTCATTTGCTGTAATCTGATGTCGAAACCTGGGTGATGTCAATGTTTCAGGTAATGAAGTTTCTCAAGTCATTGGTGAGATGGAAAAGTCTCGGAGAAGGCGGACGCTTCATCAGATGGAGTATATGAGGATGAAGCATATATCAGCAGTAGGCTTTTCCATTTCTTTCTTTTGTCCCCTTGAAAAACCTTCGTAGATGGCAATAAAGAAAGATGGGGAGCTGCATTTAGTTGCAACCTTAGCTGTATTTTTAGAATTAATCTTTGTAAAGCCAGTTTCCTTAGAGGTTAGTCCTAATCAGAGTCCATTATTTCATTTTATATATTATTTATGGACAATGATACATGTCGCGGGTTGCGACCCTTAAAAATTACTTATTCAGTTTCTATAAAAAATATTTATATTTTCTTTTTTGTCCTCCGATAAAAGGGACTATCTATTTGAGGAAGGTTATTTTTGAAATTTCGGGATTTGTGATTTACTGTTTCTTGTGGCAAATTACAACAAGAAACATTATCCATTATTTATTTACATTTGCAATGTTGAATTTTGATGAATAGATGTGTTTTGTGGGTGGAAAAGCATGTGGGTAATTTAATTTGCTGGTGGTGCAATTTGTAATTAAAGACTATATATATAAATGAAATGTTTGTTATCAGAACCTACAGAAAATAAAAATATATAGAGAGAAAAAGTGAAGCATTTGTGGTTAGATTTTTGTTCAATCCCATGGCCCTTCTCGTCTTTGATTTGAACAGCAATATCTCTGCTAAAAAAAATAGGAAGAGGAAGAAAACCTTAACTAGGGGTATAATCGAGTTAAGCTGACTCGCGAGCTATTCAGAATTGGCTCAAAAAAAATTTGAAATTAATTTAATTATTGTTGAGTCGAACTCGAACTCAAGCTACTCGAGTAGGTTATTGAGTTGAGCTCAAGCGCTTAAATATGTGACTCGATAGACTCGCGAGCTTAATCGAACCTAATTAAGTTTGTATATATTTATCATTTTATCTTTTATTTTAATATAATTATAAATATACCTTATCGAATTGAATTTGAATTCGAGTTGAGTTTGAATATTTTAAAATATATATTTTTAAAAATTTAAAAATTTTATTTAATTAATCGAGTGGAGTTCGAGTATATAAATTTTTAGTCAAGTCGAGTTCGAGCTTAAAAAAAAGAGTTCGATTGGGTCTAATCGATTTTGAACTTCGAATTTAAAAGTTGAATCGAGCTTAAATCTGACAGTATATCGGCTCGACTCGACTATGCCCTACCAGTATTGATTTGGGATTTTTACAAAAATACCTGTTTTTTAGGTCAAGTTTTCAGCAAAATACCCATCTTTTGTCAGATATTACACGCATGCCTAACTTTTACCAAAAATTACACACATGCCCACTTTTTCGTCACTTACGTAAGTTACGTTTCCTTACTTTTTTTTTTCCTTTCAGCTGTCCTTCCTGTCCTCCCACCATCGCTCCTCGTCTTCAGCTGATCAAGCTCCCTTTCAATTTTGCGCAAGGAAAGAGCAGAGAGATTTGAGAATTAAAAAGTTGCACTTTGAAGCAGATTTACAACATACCCAAAATCCTGTAAGCTCCAATAAAATCGTAAGTTCACTCAATTTTTTCTTGCTTGTTAGATGAGAGATTGTGCAAAAAAAAAAAAATTGATATAAAAGTAATGAGTTGTTTGCTCTTTTCTTTGTATTTTCTTGTCTTTTCTCACCTACAAAACAAAGGGTATCCGTTTCTGTTCAGTTATGTATTTCTTGTGGATCTATTGATGTTTCAAGTCTTTGCTAACGAATCACTTCTTCTTTAAGGTCCGTAATCTTCTCTTCCTTCAGCTAATATAATATAATATGTTATTGAGTAATTGGAGGAGAACGATGGGAAATATTCGGTCGTTTATTAGGAATTCGATGGGAGGTCTTAGAGGAGGAAGCAACCTGGCTTCCTGGGTGGTTGTCGGAACCCCAGCTTACTTTCTCTGGATCAAGCCCTCTCAAGACCTCAAGCGAGAACAACATGTCACTCTCTATTTTATTTTCTTTTAATTTTAATTTTTATATATTCGAGAAGATTAATTGTTATTTTTCTTTCACTTGGTCTTGGCAGGAAAGGGCAGCAATTGCAGCTGCTTC
>CATIWK010056841.1:0-27757 GCA_949634005.1 Mallotus japonicus | reverse complement strand
AGTATTTCATTTTAGTTTATTGAGATTCCCTACTTATTAGATAACCAGTAATTTTGAATAAAAATTGGCTAACCTGGATTAAATGTGGTATTAGGCATATTTTTTTTGTGATATTAATAATTCAAATTTTAACGTTTTTTTTTTTTTTTGTCGATGCCTATTGAAATATTTACTTTGAAATTTCGATCATGTACATACATTGCATTCCTCCTTTTTTTACATTTGAAAAAAATTGGCTATCCTGAAAAAAAAAATAAAGGATTAAATGTGATTATTAGGCAAGTATTTCATTTTAGTTTATTCAGATTCCCTATTTATTAGATAACCAGTAATTTGGAATAAAAATTGGCTAACCTGGATTAAACGTGGTATTAGGCAAATTTTTTTTATTGTGATATTAATAATTCAAAGTTTAACGTTTTTTTTTTCTATGCTTATTGAAATATTTACTTTGAAATTTCAATCATGTACATACATTGCATTCCTTCTTTTTTTTTTTTTTAATTTTTCATCATAATTTATTCTGTTTATCTTCGATTTTATGTACACATTTTTTTTAATTATTTTCCTCTGATTGCTTTTTTTTTAAAAAAAATATTTATGGCTTCTCTAATTTTTTTTTTTAAAAAACTTGCAGGTCATTGACTGTCAAATAAATAGCGCAACTTCACTGCTTTAGTTACGTGCTTGATTATGTGGTATTATTTTTTGGGTACGTATTGTTATTACAGTTTTTTAAAAATGGTGCTTTTGATTTATTTTTGAATATATGTTTTTCTCTTACATTTCATCAGTAAATTTCTTCACTGCTTTATTTACGTGCTTAATTATTTGGTATTATTTTTTCGGTATGTATTATTATTACAGTTTTTTAAAAATGGTGCTTTTGATTTATTTTTGAATATATGTTTTCTCTTACATTTCATTATTCACTTTCTGTATGGAAGACTTAAATCGATTTTGCTTAAATAACGAGCAACTGTTTGATGTTGGCATAGAAATTATAGACGATAATGGAGGTAACATAGTGTTTATTTCAATATTTGCTATTCTATAAGGGGAAATAATTCTTACGATATGTTTTTATCTTCATTTTGGAATCAGCTGCTCCTTCAAATACAAGTAACGTTCATAAAATTAATCTTCAAACACCAATTTCAGATGAACGCCAATTGCCCACCTACGATGAATGCAATTTAATTGACGTTCCCATTACAAGTATATATATCATTGTTTTTTTTTTCTAAACTTGACAATGTTATTTTTATCTCAATCCACCATATAACATTTTTTTTCTATTTTAAAATTAGGTCGTCATTAACAACTATAAGATTTTCAATTGTCTTATAAAAGAAGACGAATTCTTACTACAGTTTCTAATGGGAGATCACAAACTATGGATTCCGAAATGTCTTTTACAGTAATCATCTTTTGACAAATAATATGTCTTAATTTTTTTTTTTTGCCTTCTTTGTCCGTCCCTTCATCAACAAAATATTTTCTTTTGGTTAATTATGGTATTTTTCCCCTTTAGGTGGTTATTTGCAAAAATTCGATATCGGAATGCCTGACAATCAATGTATGTACTGTGGGGCCTTATATTGGGCTATAGAATGTGTTAAAAATCCATCGAACAATAGGCAAAAAATTTACACACTTTGTTGTAAAAAAGGAAGAATAAAGTTGCCGCTTTTACAGCCTACCCCACAGTTTCTAAATGAATTGCTAACAAATAATGGGAGTCCTTTATCCACTAAATTCAAAGAAAGTATAAGATTATACAATTCTATGTTTGTCTTTTCATCTATGGGCGGAAAAATAGATTATGAAATTAATAAAAAACCAGGACCTTATATTTTTAGAATATGTGGTCAAAATCATCACATGATTGGTTCTTTACTACCTATTAATGGTGAAAAGCCTAAATTTGCACAATTATATATATATGATATAGAAAATGAAATAAACAATCGAATTTCTTCCTTTTTAGATGATGAATCATCAAAGAATATAAATATATTAATTGCTGATGGTTTCATTAAAATGTTTGATGATGTTAATGTCCTTACAAAATCATTCAGAATGGTTAGAGATAGATTTAGAGAAAACGATTTCTTCCCTATTAAATTAAGACTTTTGGGTAAAGGAACTAATGATAATTTACAATATTCACATCCTTCATCAACAGAAATAGCCGGTTTAATTGTTGGGGATTTTAGAATGTATGACAAAAATCGAGATATAATTGTTGAATATAAATTTGGACAATTAAAGCGAATTAGTATTTTACATCTGAGTCTTATGGCAATGCAATATCCTATTTTATTTCCTTATGGAGAAGATGATTATAAAATTGATATTGAATATGTAACTTTGTTAGCACTTCAAAACTTCTAATAAGAAAATATGTTACCATGCGAGAATACTATGCATATAGACTTCAACAGAGACTATTAGAAGGAACTACCCTTTTGAGAGGTGGACATTTATTCCAACAATATATCGTTGATGCTTTTTCTTGCGTTGAGGAAGAACGCTTAAATTTTATTAGGCGTAATCAAACAGAATTAAGATCTGAAATATATATTGATATAAAGAATGCCATTCATAAAGGTGTTCGTAATTCAAATGATATTGGAAAGTCTATTATTATATTGCCTTCTAGCTATACAGGTAGCCCACGATATATTATTGAACATTATCATGATGCTATGGCTATATGTAAATTTTATGGTCATCCTGATTTATTTATAACATTTACATGTAATCCATTATGGCTAGAGATCCAACGTATGCTAGATTATATTCATGGTCAAAGACCGGATGATAGACCAGATATTATTAGTCATGTTTTTAAAGTCAAATTAACACATTTGATTGATGATATTAAAAAAAATAAACACTTTGGAAAGACAATTGCACTGTTATACACAATTGAATTTCAAAAAGAGGATTACCACATGTTCATTGTTTAGTATGGTTAGATGAAAATTACAAGCCAAGAACTCCATCAGATATCGATTCTATAATATCCGCTGAACTTCCATGCTTAGAAAATGATCCTGAAACATACAATCTGGTTTCAAAATTTATGATTGATGGTCCATGTGGTTCTCTCAATAGATCTTCTCCATGTATGAAAAATAATAAATGTTCAAAATTTTTTCCAAAGAAATATCAATCAGAAACCTTTATTGATTCTAATGGTTTTGATATATATAGACGCCGAAATGATGGTAGGTTTGTGTTAAAAAATAATGAGAAAGTAGATAATAGATTTTTCGTACCCCATAATAAAGAATTAATCTATAGATACGAAGCTCATATTTGTGTTGAATATTGTTGCAGAACAACTATGGTTAAATATTTATTTAAATATATAAGTAAAGGAACTAATAGAATTCAAGCAGTGATTTATAATTATGGAAGAGACATGACAAAAATTACTAATGGTCAAAATGATATCATTGACGAAATTAAAGAACATTTAGATTGTCGTTATATTTCACCATGCGAAGCGGCTTGGCGTTTATTTGAATTCCCTATACACTATAGAGAACCAGCTGTTGAGAAATTAATTGTTCATTTAAAAGATATGAATCAAATTCTATTTTGTCCATCAGAAAATTTAAGTTCTATTGTTAACAACTTCACATATACACGCACTATGTTTACTGAATGGATGAATACAAATGTAATGTATGAAGATGCTAGAACTTTAACTTATGTTGAATTTCCTACAAAATGGGTTTGGCAATCTTAAAATAAAATATGGACTGGACGAAAACAAGGACATTGTATTGGTAGAATAGTATATATACATCCAAGTTATGGTGAATTATATTATTTAAGAATGTTTTTAAATATTGTAAAAGGTCCTAAAACATATGAGGATATTATAATGGTATTTGGAGTTTTATAGCCTACATTTCAATCTGCATGTAATGCTTATGGTTTATTGGGTAATGATATGGAATGGATTAATGCTTTAGAAGAAGCAACTTTGCATGCAACTTCTTTTCAATTACACCATTTATTTACTGTTCTTATTCTTTTTTGTGAGATAGGTGATCCTGGAAAACTTTTTGAATTGTTTTGGAAAAAGTTTACTGATGATATAGTACATGAGTTAACTAACACATTAGAAATCTCGCACGTATCTATTTCAGAGCTATATTTAAGAAATAGAGTTTTATTAGAATTAGAGAAAATATTTAATAAAAATTCTTCTTCACTATCGAATTTTAATTTGCCTCAACCTGACAATTATATAGATAGTGATATTAATAATAGATTATTAATTGAAGAATTAAATTATAATATTGAAGAATTAAAACAAAAACATGAATTATTATTACGATCCCTGAATATTGAACAACGTAAAATTTATGATGATGTTATTAATGTTGTTGGTAACAATAATGGAGGATTATTTTTTGTTTATCGTTATGGTGGTACCGGTAAAACTTATTTGTACAAAACTATTATATCCTATCTTAGATCAAGAGGAAAAATTGTTTTAGTTGTTGCTTCATCTGGTATCGCATCATTATTATTATCTGGAGGTAGAACTGCACATTCTAGATTTAAGATACCTTTAAATTTAAAAGAACATTCATCATGCGAAATTTAAAAAGGAACACAATTATCTAAATTAATAAAAGAAACCAGTTTAATTATATGGGATGAAGCGCTAATGAGTCATAGGTATTGTTTTGAAGCAGTTGATAGAACATTTAGAGATATTTTGAGCAATTCAGACATTGGTATACAAACTAAACCATTTGGGGGAAAACCTATTTTATTAGGAGGTGATTTTAGGCAGATTTTACCAGTTGTTGTAAATGGGAGTAAAGAAGATATTATAAATGCATCAATAACACGTTCTAATTTATGAAAATTATTTAAAGTTTATAAACTTACAATCAATATGTGACTTACACTAACAGGTAATACAAATGGTGAAAACAATGAAATTATCAAATTTTCTGAATGGATTTTATCTGTCGGTGATGGAAAAGTCCCCACAAGAACAATAAATACAAACAGCGAAGAAAACAACTTCATAGAAATTCCAGAAAATTTACTCATAAAAAATTATGAAGATCCAATTAAAACAATAATAGATATAACTTATCCTAATTTTTCTGATAAATATGCTGATCATACCTATATAAGAGAGAGAACAATAATAACTCCAACTAATGAAATTGTTGATCTCATTAATAAAGAAATATTAGAAATGGTGTTTGAAGAGGAAAAAATTTATTACAGTTCAGATTCAATGTGTAAAATATCAGGTGGATGCGAAGAATTAGAAGTTCTTTATCCTATTGAATTTTTAAATTCTTTAAATTTTAATGGATTCCCACAATACGAGTTAAAACTTAAAAAAAATATACCAATTATGTTACTTCGAAATATTAACCCGAGTATTGGATTATGTAATGGAACACGATTGATGATATCTGAATTAGGTGCAAAAGTTATTGAGGCCATTATCATTACTAGTTCTCACTGTGGAGAAAAAGTTTTTATACCCCGAATTGTTCTTACACATAGCGATAATAAATGGCCTTTTATATTGAAAAGAAGGCAATTTCCCATAAGAATTTGTTATTGCATGACGATAAATAAAAGTCAAAGCCAAACATTAAAACAAATAGGATTATACTTGCATGATGATGTTTTTTCTCATGGACAATTATATGTTGCATTGTCAAAAGTTACTTCTTATACTGGTATAAAGATATTAATTAAAAAAAAGGAAAACGTTGATTATGAATATGAAAATTATACAAAAAATATCGTGTATTCTGAGATTTTTAGCGAAGTAGTATAGAAATGATGCAATATGAAATGTTGTAATTCTTTAATAGATATGCATATGTTATTGTTTGTGTTGTTGTTAATTTATTTTTATACATATAATAAATTTTTTTTAGGTGTCCTTCTACCAATATTGTTTCTTCTAAGATATTTTTTATCAATTGTAGGAGAAAAAATGTCTTATACCTTATTTTCTAATATTGATAATACGAGCAAGAATATCCGAATTAAATATCGAATTGCACGTATTTGGGAATTTGCCAATATCAACAATTTTGAAGATGTCTATAGCTTAGAGTTTCTCATGCTTGATGAAAAGGTAATAAAGTTTAAATTTGTTCTGAATATTTTTTGTGCTATTTTTTTTTATGAAACTAACCATTCATTTGTTGAAAAAATTAGGCTAATACAATGCAAGGAACAATTCCAAAGTAGTTAATAGAACATTTCAAGCAAATGTTAACTGAGGGAAAGGTTTATCATATATCTGGATTTGTTGTTATTCCCACACAACCAAGCTACAGAGTTAGCAAGCATCCATTTCGTATTAGATTGCTCAGGAATACGTTTGTCAAACTATTGAATGATGAAAATTGTTTAATACCATTTGATAAATTTGAATTTCTAAGCTTTGGAGATGTTAGGTCAAGGGTTGCTGACAAGACATACTTAACAGGTATACATATTGATTTTAATTTTTTCATTAGATGAAGAAATAATTTTTTTTAGATGTCTTTGGACAAGCGGTTACTATTGGCGGAGTTGAGGATGTTCACATTGCTGGGAGAATTGCAAGGAAAAAACACATCGAGATAATAAATGATGAGTATGTATTTTTTCTGCTAAAATGTTCAGATCTTAAATATTAATTTTAGTCCTAGCTTATTGTTTTATAACTGATTTTTTTCCCCCTAGAAATGATAAGATAAATGTCACATTATGGGACAAGTCTATTGATGTGTTTCCGGAAGCGAGGGTCTTTGATGAAGAAGTAAATGGTCCAATTATTATGTCTTTTTTTTTTATCAATGACAACTAAAAAATTCAACGGTAATTACAGATTATAAATATATTATTACTTAATTTTTTTTTATCTTCAATTACCCTATTTTTTTTTTATCTTCAATTACCCTTTGTTCTTTAATTGTCATTAATATTTTTAAATTTCTTTCATTTCAGATGAAATAACAATCAACAGTACTTCGGCGACGAAATTTTTTTTAAACCTTGATATTCCATAAATTATATCATTTCGTGAAAGGTTAAATTTTTCCACGCCTAATTTGTAACTTAAAATTAAAAAAAACAAAACTTCATTTTAATAATTAATGTATGATGATGCAACTACAACAACCTTTTCAAAAAATTTCCAAAATTCAAATTGCAAATCAAACTCCGCAGGATATTGAAGCAACAAAGGAAAGCAATAGAAAAACGATTATTGAACTACTATCACTTGATATTCACAGTGACAAGGTAATTGAGTTTCAGTTTTTCTATCCTTTAATGGTGCATAATTTTTTCTATATTATATTTTTTATTTAAAAAAATACAATAGGGTATCAAATTCACATGCAAGGCAACTATCACAAATATTCTTGCAACAACTGGCTGGTGGTATAGAGCATGTCCTCAATGCAGGAGCAGTGTTCAAAATTATAATGAGCAGACATGGTGCAACAACTGTGGTGTTCTTCGAGATCCTCCGGTTCATTGACAATGATTACTATTTTTTAAACCTCTAATATAAATAAACTAGTAATCAACCCGCACTTCGTTGCGGGGTTATAAAAAATTCTGATATAGAAGTAAATCTGTTTTTTTCATTCATTTATAGTACAAATACAATGCTCATTTTAGCAGTCTAGCAAGTATAAAACTATAAATCCCAGTTAAAAAAAAAGTATAAAACTATAAATACAGTAAGTCTAAGTGCAGCAACTGTGGTAGCTCCAGATGATATTCCCACCTACAACCAGAAGACTAAAACAACATTAAAATAATGGAGAGCTTTCCAATGCTCATTTCCTTAAACGCAAAGTTTTTTTTTTTGAGGATAATAAACCAGACGCAAAGTTTGATAACCACATCATTCCAATTCACATAAAAAAAACCTATTTTATAATATATATTTTGTTTTAAATGTGTACTATATTTAATAAAAAAAATGTCACAGGTGGTTAGTGTTTGCCTACTCTGTTCGCTTAATAAATCCCAAATAAATATTTTCAAAAAATGAGAACAATCACACGTAATAGAAAACAAAATTTTTGTTTTGAGTTATTACCATAAGCCCATCCTCCAATGCCAATCTTTGAGCCATGTTGACAGTATCATCACTACTAATTTGTGGGTTGATTTACATGTTTACAGCATCATCACTATCTCTCCCTATTGGGCACCGTACGCCTCCTGAATCCATGAGCTGCTCACAATTTGCTAACTTTACATCCCTTTGCAAGACTTTCCATTATAAACCTCAAGACACCATAACAGGCCCTGATAAAACAAATAAAAAAATTAGAAGTTAATTTTTGAATTCAGCTGAATGTTGAGATTAATCCAAACCAACAATAGTGAAACCAGCAATAGTATTAATCCAATTCTAATGCAATGAATAAATAGTAGGCCATCATAAAATCTCTTTCTAAAGTACAAATATTCATTTCAACTATACACAGGTGGAGAGCAATTTAAGATTCCATTCACTCTTCATATAGCACTATAACTTTGAAAAAGAATAAATAGTTATCACCATTGATCCCTTGCATAGCACCACTAACAACATGCTGAGCAGCAATGTCATAAACATGGCGAGTTGTAGTAGCAGGTCCAAACACTCTATCTGCACCAAGGGGAAAGTTGAATTTTTATTAGCAATTAATTTAACATGAAATGAAATATACAAAAATAAATATATTATATGAAACTATGAAAAATCCAACCATATTTACAGGTTCAAAAAAATCTTATGTTTTACATTCACTAACATAAAATGATCATAAATTCAGAATAGCTACAGAGGTAGATTAACATTAGACAACATGAGCATTGACATTATTTATAACACAACTACTAACATACATTAATTTCAGGAATCGTAATTAATCATCAGATTCTCTGAAAAGTTATTAACTGGCAACATCAAACATATAATGAAAACATTGTTGCGAGTATCGACCAAAACTGCAAGGAATGAAGAATTGTACTCGTTCTTCACAGTATAATCACCATCTGCATACCAAGCTATCTCGTCTCCTTTATTAATCTCTCTAGGACTGTGGCAAAAAAAAAAAAATTACAGTAGCAGCTAGTTAAATAACAGACCAATCAAAACAAAAATTCCACTTCCAGATGAATACTAAACTAACCTCAGAGGACGAAACCTAACAGTAACCGTAACATTTCCTTAGCTTTGCTGGTTTCAGGCCGGTCAAGCTGTATATGTATTTCAAGTATTTCAAAGGGATTCATTAAGCGATCTGATAAAATACCGAAAATCATGTGAAGCAAACCATAGATACCACACGACCATGTAAAAAAAAAAAACTACAAATCATAAAACAACAATTTATGCTAAAAAATACTGAGAGACCAACCTGTGTGTCTTATTCATTGTTTAGAATCTGAGCAAAAAATGGAGAATTGAATTTTTTTCTCTTTTCTTCATAATCGATTCTCATCAAGAGAATGTAGTTCACCAAAAAAAAAAAAAATAAAACCCAAAAGATATAAAAGAGAACAAAATAGAAATCTAGAAGAAGGAGATCAAACAACAACATTTCTCAAGAAAATGAAAGGGAAAAGAGCTAGATCTAAAAAAGCCATGAGAAAATTAGAGGAAGAGAAAGTAGGAGGCGGCTGTAAAATGTTCAGAATGAGGAGAATAGAGGTTGAAAATTAGGGTTAGAAATGGGTGGAGTGATCTGTCTATTATGCCCATGCAAACGGTGCTGTCGATATCAATATCAAGGGCACTCATGTCAGTTAATTAAAACTACATCGTTTTTCTTAAGGGTTGCACAGTGTATAGAAGCGGTGGCAAAATTGAAATTTGAACGAAATTAAAGGGCGCAAAATACACTGTAGCTGGAACAGTGAAATTGGAGATCCAGCTTTATATTATTTATAGACAGATTATTTTTGGTTTTATCTTTCATAAAATACATTTATTAACAATAATCTTAATTTTTTCTGTTAATAGGTATAAATTAAATGCAATTGTTGAGGATAACACTGGTTCGACTTCTTTCCTCATATTCGGACGTCTTGTTGCTGATTTGATTGGTCTACCAGCAAGTACTTTAGCCAGTGGCTATAAAGACAGATATTCTGTACCACCACTGATGACTAGAATATATGGTATTGAGCGAATTTTTCAAGTCGTAATTAGCAGCAAGATCGATGATCCTTATAACCTTTCTTTCAAGGTTATGCAAATTTTCAAGCAAAATGAAACACTGGTTACAAGGAATGAAGAAAATTTAAGATTGTCTCCCACAACCTCAATTCTACTCCACAAACCTTTGGGAAGCAGTGTTAGCACAATTCCTAAAAGATCAATTAATTTGCAGAGACAAGCATTGATCATAGTACTGGAACAACTGAATCATCACAATTGGTTGAACTCCCTGTAACGTTTATATCAGTTGGACAAGTACAAGTTGATTTGTTTCCAGAAGAATCACCACAAAAGAAGTCTCGATTCAGGTTTTTTTTTTCCTTATTCATCCAAAAGAAAAATTATTACTTTTTTTTTCTTTTATTTAAAAATAATATAGGGATGAAGAATCAAGCAAATGATTATATCTTTGGAAATTTGTTTGAATGGCTCTCTACGAACGGATATTTTGCTCAGATGTTGTTTTCATTTCCTTCTTGAAGGAAAAAAAAAACTATATTTTGGATGTAGTATGTTATGTTTTTTAAATTTCAAATATTTTTCTCTTTGAGAATTAACTGTTAAATATGATATATTATATTTTTCCAATACCATCCCGCGGTGGGACGTGGGTTATACTTTACTAGTTTTACTCTATAATTCTGTTAACCGGTTCATGCTGACCCCAACTATCAGCTCATATAATTAACTCAACCAAACAACCACCCTAAGAGCTGATGTTGGCCGTTGGGTATGAAAAGGAAAGAACTTAATGATGTAAAATGGGCCCAGAAAACCACAAAGTACCGTTTCTATGTTTTAATGAATTTAGAACGCAAAAGCTAAGAAGTGCATGACGCATCACCCTTTCAGCCCGGAACTTTCACTACCCACCACCACCCCCTACCCCTCCGCCTCCTCCTCCTCCACCGCCGCCGTTCACCTCGAAACAATTCAGATCCCTTGTTCTTCTGCTCAGTCTGATAAAATTACTGAAAGCAAAATTCACATAATAACTTAACGAAATCTAAAAAAGTTGAATAGCTTTCTTCTATAGAATAGCAAGAATCTGATTCCCATGTCTCGAATATGTTCCATTCTGATCGTGAATTGGCTCTTACTGCTCTACTATAGTGCTAATGTGGCGTCGTTTCCTTCTGGATCCCGTTCGATCCTTAGAGAAATAAGCAAAGACAACACTGTTAAGCCCGATTTCGCCGTTGATTTGAATGCCTCGAATTTTGCTTCTGTTCTTAGAGACACTCCTGCTACTTTTTCCGTCGTTGAATTCTTTGCTCACTGGTCAGTTTTCTTTACTCTAAAAAGGGTATTTGATTTTAAATTTTGGTATTTGCAAGAAATGAAAAAAAAAAAAAGTGATTTTTATGTTTTTTTTTCTTTTTAGGGTTTTTGATAGTATGGCAGTGGAATTGTTGCTTTTTTTGAAATTGGTTTGATTGAAAAACATCATAATATCAATCAATTTGATGTTTTGGATTGTGGGTGGTAATCAAGACTTAAAACTGTCTATTTGCTTTTTGATATGTACAATGGCTTTTTTTTTTTTTTTACTTCCAGATTTTGTGCGTATGTTTCAGTTTTCTTTACATTATGTTTGATTCAATTCGCATAAATTGAGGCCTAATTGAACTCCCTCTCTTTTCAAATTTATGTGAATTGACTACCTTATGTGGTACAAAAAGGTCTTCTTGTCTCCCGAAAATGGAACGTTTATATTTATGTATAGGTGTGTTGTTTTCTATTAGCGTTTTTATGTCGTGTGATACTAAGCATTCTTTGCAATTATTTGTTTTTTAGGTGTCCTGCTTGCCGAAATTATAAGGTATTGATTAGAACAGGTTTTGTGTTTACCATTTTTTTGTATGAATAATTCCTTATTTTTCTTGGCTTTGGACCTTTAAATATGCAGCCCCATTATGAAAAGGTTGCAAGGCTTTTCAGTGGACCTGATGCAGTGCATCCAGGTGTTGTATTGATGGCGAGGGTGGATTGTGCGTTGAAGGTTTAGACTCTGTCTTCCTTTCTTCCATACATAATATGATCTACTTCTACACTTTAAATAGACTCTGTCTTTGTTTCTTAATGATTAGTGTTCTGACTTGCTTGGCAGCGCAGATAAATAATAAACTTTGTGATAAATTTTCTGTGAGTCACTATCCCATGCTATTTTGGGGCCCACCTTCCAAGTTTGTATCTGGTAGTTGGGAACCTAAGGAAGAGAAAAGTGAAATACGTGTAATTGATGATGGACGGACAGCTGAACGATTGCTTAATTGGATCAATAAGCAGTTAGGCAGGTATGAAATCTTCAACCATTTCTTGTTTTGTTGAGATCCTTTGATGGCAATGTACTCAGTGTTTTGCCTTGAAGGCGTGACATCAAAATTACTCAGTGTTGTGCTAGTGAAACATGGCCACAGTGCTCTATTTTGGTGCCCTTTGCCTTTGAGTATTATTATTAGCAGACCTATTGTGGGTGTATGTTCTTCGGCAGTTTGAGTTTGGCTTATCAGTAGCTTGCTGATTCTACTCTTTTGTTTGGTGTAGTTTTTGATTCTGAATAGTTTTTGATTCTCAAATTTGCAACTACCCCTGTATTGTTACTTCTAAGATAATGCCCAAGGTAATCAATTTCTTTATGTTTGATGAACCAAGTAAGAGATCTGTTAAAATTCTCATTGAGTTAAAACTTTTTAACTGAGGGCTCTTCTTGACCATGTATGTTTAGTGTGAGATTGATTTTTTTTTTTTTTGTGTGCATTGAAGTGCTGCATGAGAAACGCTTTTAATATTAAAAAAAAAAAATCATCCTGGATATGTAGGTGAACACCTGTTGCACAATGGTGCCTTTTGTGTGGCATGGAATCACAGCCTATCCAGGATACTGTCATTCCTCCAATTTGTTTTTGTTATTCCTAGTTTAAATATTTAATCTGTAACAAGAATATTTTAGTGTACCAATGATAGTATAAGATGAAAAAAGTCTTAAAAAATGGAGATATAAAACATTATAAATAAAAGAACCTATATATATAGTCAATTAATAAGCTAAAATGATGCCTGAAATGTCATTACAATGAAAAGAACCAATAGATATAATAAATTAATGGGCTAAAACCATGCCCAAAATTTTAATGTTTCATATCATGTGTCAATTCATCTTATATAATTAAAAGCATAACATTAACAAAATGAATTGACGACATGGCCAAAAAAATAATTGAACAAAATATGGTATGTGTAAAAGATGGATTACCCAAATAACTAACAGATTAATAATTGATAAATTTCTAATAACAAAGTTATCTATGAAAAAAACTTGACTATTTTAAAAAGAAAAAAAAAATGCAAGTGTTAAACCTCGTATTCTTCACAACTTTGTTTCTTTGCTTCTTGTGTGGGGCATTTAGGAGTGAAAGAGAGGGAAAGGGGTTTCTGGGAGCATGCAAAAGCAATAGAAAGGAAAAAGGTGTAATAGGTTGTATATTTTTAATGCTAATGATAATTTTTATATATAAAAATTTAATTTTTAACGTTAGTTATCAATTTCATCAAATTCAATCAAAGAACATAATGGATGATCTATCAGCCCATATAATATGGGGTTTAATTTACTGGTATAGGCCTTGCAAGTGAAGGTAAGACCTTTTGTTTCGTGGGGCCACTGTGTGGTTGCACTTGTGGCCTTCATGGAAATAAGTCCCTGCATAGCTTCTAGATTGTTTCACATCTTCCTGAAAAGCTAATTGATTTTTTTTTACATCTGGCTATCTTATTGAGCTAAACTTCTTTTCTGATCTTAATTTTCAAATGGATGGTCTTACAACTTGTGAAGTTTAGTACAAATATACAACAAGAGTAGAAGACCAAGTAAACTTGTTAGTATTTGTATCATTATGATAAGGGTACTGGATAGTACTCTCTTTTTTGCAGTAATAATCATTGTTGCTTTACAATCAAGACACTGATGATTATGTTTCATTTATTACTATACTCATTTCTGGTTCTGATCGCTTAACAATTATATCACTAGTAGGAAACATTTCTTTTTTATATATTTTTTTCTTCTTTTCTTGCTAGTTAATGCAGTTTCTACTTGTGCTAGTTTTGCAATGTTTGTAATAGTCTGAATGTTAGTTTAGGAGTTGCTGATCTTGGCCATGTAATTTTCATCAAATGTTATATATTGGACTCACCGACTTTTTATGCCTTTAAGTTGTATCTATATAGCTGTATGATATCATTTATAGTGCTGGGTGTGCCAATTATGTAGACAGTAAGACAGAAGCATCGTTCAGTATTCCAGTATCTACGTAAAGACACCAACAAGAACTGTTCCTAGACTTCTAGGAATTGTGATATGGATTTGTATATTTGAGTTTTTAAGCTAGTAAATGTAGATAATGCAACATCATCGGAAAGATAATTTGGATGGGTGTTGGGAACTGGGAAGTCTACATGACAGTTGAAGTTATTGGTATTGTTATGAGCTGCAGAAATGTCTTTTGTATGGGAACATGGATAACTTTAATATGTCTTCGTTGTTTTCAGCGATCAATCTTATTAATAAATATATGTTGCAATAGGTGTTTATTTTTATGCAACACGATCTTTTAACTCTAGTTATCATCCTTATTTCTACTTTTTGTTACTTCATACAGCTCATATGCCTTGGATGATGAGAAGTTTGAAAATGAGCATCTTCCATCAAATATATCAGACCCTGGACAGGTGTTGTTTTAGCATAGCTTAAATTTTCTTTGATTAGAAGCTGTTTACTATAGTCTGAGATGTTAACTTCTGTAGTGCATGGATTTTGCTAGATTGCTCGTGCTGTGTATGATGTTGAGGAGGCAACAGCCCTTGCCTTTGAAATCATAGTTGAACACAAGGTAGATGCTGTGAATGTTTGCTTGTGTTGCTTTCCTATTCTCTTTTGTTTCTTATTACTCTTTATATGTGTGTACACACACACACTATAGATGATTAGGTCAGAAACTCGGGCTTCGCTTATCAAATTTCTTCAGCTTTTAGTGGCACATCATCCTTCTAAGAGGTAGAGAATGACGTTTTTGGAACTAAGCTCCACTAAATGATGTATGGTGATTCCTTAATTGATTTACTCTAGACTATTTGTATTAGGTGCCGAAAGGGAAGTGCAGAAATGCTGGTAAACTTTGATGACTTGTGCCCGCCAGATGGAAAACAGGAAATTGTCAGTAACGGCAAGGGCATATTGAGCACTTTCCAGATATGTGGTAAAGAAGTTCGTCGTGGATATTGGGTAGGTGTTTGCCTTCATTTCTTCTCCTATTCTTTTGGGTGCCAGTGTTCTGCTTATTGTCAATTTGATGTTATATACTGTTTGAGCATGTTACTTTACTGCTTTGAATATTTTTTTTCCTGTTATTGTGATTGAATTAATTGATTCAAAATTGCAGATGGATGTATATGAACTTATTATTAGATCTTGTAAATGGAATTATTTTTATGAGATATGTACAACACTTATCATCACCATTTGTACAATTCAAAAAGAAAGTGTCGTCCCTCTAGAGTGTTCATTCACTATTTTACTTATTTATTTGGCTCATCCTTCCCTGCATGTCTCTTGTCGCCATCTTTATTTGGCTCATGTTTTCCTGCATGTCTCTTGTCTCCATCTGCATGAAATGTCATGTTAATTAATTCAGTTTATAAATCATGAAGGTAGCTGCTTAGGTTTTCAGAATCTACCATAAGTGAATGACTGAATCCATTGCTTTCCAAGTGCCCATTAATCAGTTTGTTGATATAATTAAAATGTCTATTTTCCTCAAAGCTTCCATTCTTTTCTAGATTGTATCAATTTTTTTTTTTTCGAGTTCTAGTTTTGTACTGAAATTTGTAATTGCACTCTTCCTGCTTCTGCCCCATTTATGCATCAAGTAAATTGAAATCCATGATTAATATTTGATAAAATGGATTATTAGTTCTGCCTTTTTACTTTTTCTGCAGGTAAGTTGATTTTAATCCTGCTGTGAATTTACGTATGGCTTGCTTCCACACCCAACCCCACCCCCCCCTCTTTCATGAGCTTTATTTGCTAGTCTTACCTGCAATAGCTTTTTGTCTTCTCTTTCAGATGTTTTGCCGCGGTAGCAAGAATGAAACTAGGGGTTTTAGGTAATGGTTTGTTTTCCTTTTCCTTACTGATGCGATTGGCACCACAAGCACATGCACAACAAACTGCATTATGCAGACATGGCAAGCTGCAATTGGAATTTGACTTAGTGTTTTTTTTAATCAATTTTTCCTTTTTAATTGGAGAGTTCCTCTCATTTTCACCCTATATTTTAAAGTTGCTGGAAGAGGTTGCAGAGAGCTAACAAAGTGAGCTGGTTATACAAAGTGAACTGATGGTAGTGAACCAGCGATTATGATAGTTTGTAATGGTGTCCTGCATCACAGATGCTATTTTGTTAAGAAAAAGGCGTCAAGTTAGGTTTTAGATGCTAGAGCCTTCTTTCATTACCAGTGATCTTATTTTCTAGGCTCCAAAGAGAGAATCAAATGCTTTGGCCTTCTTTTTTGTTGTCAAATTGCATGTCTATGTGTGAGTGCTTTCATGTTTATTTTGGCTTCTTACTGCTGCTTTAGTTTCTTAGATCAATATTTTGCAAGCCATCAATCATAATGCTATAGAAAATTTCCTCCTCAACCTGGCTGGCAACTATAGTTGTCTTTTCTCACAAGTGGGATTTTTTTTTTTTTTTTGGAGGAATTTTTCACAAGTGGGATTTAAAAGGCTTTCCCCATCCCAATGCCCCCTCACTCTATTTCTTTTTAAACCACTCTGAGCTTAATTTGTACTTATGAGATTTTAACTAAATTCTATATTGATTTGTCTGTCTTCTTTGCAGCTGTGGGTTATGGGTCCTATTTCATTCATTGTCTGTGAGAATTGAGGATGGTGAGAGCCAGTTTGCCTTCACAGCTATACGTGATTTTGTTCAAAACTTCTTCATTTGTGAGGAGTGTCGCCGACATTTTTATCAAATGTGTTCAAGGTAAAATGGCAGGTTGTTATGACTGATGACTTTGGCTTTTAAGCCCTTCAAGCTTCTATCAGCTAACCGTTTGTTCTAAATTACAGTGTTAATAGTCCTTTCAACACATCTCGAGAGTTTGCCCTATGGTTGTGGGATGCACATAACACAGTGAACGCTAGATTGTCAAAGGAAGAAGCATCTCTTGGGACTGGTGACCCTAAGTTCCCAAAGATTATTTGGCCTCCAAAACAGCTATGCTCTTCATGTTATCGCTCTCACAACAGGAGAGATGGTAGTCACCTGACTGATTGGGACAAGGATGAGGTGTACAAGTTCCTAATTAATTATTATGGAAAAACACTTGTATCTCTATATAAAGACAAGGGTATTCTGGGGAGTGAAGTGACTGATGGGGCTATTGAAGACTTGGTGGCCTCAACAAATGCAGTGGTTGTGCCTGTGGGGGCTGCATTGGCAATTGCTCTTGCTAGCTGTGCATTTGGAGCTCTTGCTTGTTACTGGCGTTCACAGCAGAAGAGTCGGAAGTATTATCATCAACTACACTCTTTAAAGAACATATGATATTTAGGAGGGTCGTTTGGTTTTTCAAAAATTATTAACATATAACAGCAAAATGAAAGAACCAAAAAAAAAAAAAGATAGAGAAGACAAAAGGAAAGAACAAAAAAAAAAAAAAAAACAAGAGTGGAGGAATTGAGAGAGATTTTAATAGTTAGGAAATAGATTTTCTTATTTCTTTTCATTCCCCAATATTTCAGGCCAAGGAGGAAGGCGGAACTAAGATAGTTAGGAGGAATCATTCACTGCCATTAAGCTGCCCAGTGAGATGGGATCAGTCTGATAGGAATCCAGATTTACAAACTTACGGACTTGCACTGGCCTTGCATTGAGGTCCTCTTCTGTACCCTTTTTTTCAAAATTTTCCTTCTCAACATATATACTTTGGATTGTACAGATTTATAGCATAATTATTATTCTGGAAGAGAATGGCCTTTTTTTTATTTTTCCAATTTCATTTTTATATGCTTCTTGTAACTGCATATAATTTCTGTGCACTGTATTGTCCTTCATGTATCTGGGGATCTGCTTAATAGGATGCTTCCTGCTGTTTTTGGAATGCATTGCAGCTGTTAAAAATCTGCTGGTAAGTTACTTGTTTAGTCCTGGATTTTAAACTTCAGTAAACTCTACAAACAAGAGCACCACTTCTTGGTTCGGACTGCTTCTGCCTGTGCCAATTTACCGCCTGGCAAGATTTTTAGTTTTGCGAAAATTATTTTGACAGAAGAAAAGATGCTGAAAGTGTCTGCAATCTCTAATAGACTGATTAATGAATCTGATTATTTCTTAAACACAACATTGATTAAAGCCAAAACATAAGCTAGGAACCAGAGAGGACTGCCAAAAGATGCAGGTCCTCTCTTGAAAGATGGAAGATTCCTCTGCGAGCTGTCTAATATGGAATCTGAGGATAATTTATGATTTATCATGTACAAATATATGTATATGCGCCAAAGATTTGTTGAATCAGGTTTACATGTATTCATTCAAATTGAAATCTTCCTCTATCAAAGCATGACCCATTGAGTTATTACTGTTCTATACGTCTCTAGTAATCATCCTTTTGGATTTCTTGTTCATCCTTTAGTGGACATCTGGTAGACTTTACAACGAGAGGAGGACTCAAAACCAGGAAAGCTAACAATAACACAGTATGATAATTTCATGGCAGAATGGGACTCTTGATAATTAGGAGAGAAAAATCAAGAATCAATGATGGTTAGTGGAAATGATAGCAAGAGTTGAATGCTTTGGCTTCTTTTTTTATGCCTTTATTGTCTCTCCTTCTGCTTCTGCCTTGAGCTCACTGTTGCAATGGCAGTTTTTTTTCTGTCATGATATATATTGCTTAATACAACTTTTAATCACGCATGAGAGACTCAATTTAAGAAAACTGTCATGACGGCCTGATCAAATGTGGAATTTTCCAAGCACAAGGATCGCCCCTTAATGAAAGGAGGATTGCTCAGATCTGACCAGGCATCATCTTGTACTACAGGAGACACTATGGATGAAATTTTGTCCGCCGCCTTAATTTTACAGTCACTTTGTTTTCCCACAAAATCCTGAAGATTATCTATTGGTGTCATAAACATACATCTAGGGCAAAAAGAAATTTCAGAAGGTGGGTTATCCATTAACAGCCAAGGCCCCATTGGGCAGATGCCTCAATGTTGCTTTGACATTAATAATCAGACAATGCAAGTGAAATCAGAGAACATAACAAAAGGAAAATTGTTAAATATTTATACGTCTGGCTTGTCTTGCTCCAATAATCTGAGTATTGCATATGCTTGAAACTGAATTGAATAGGTATGGTGAAATAAATCAAGTATACCTTCATTGCTAATATTGTGCCTTGTATTTTTTTCGTATAAATGTTTGTATATACAGTTGGATATGATTCTTACTGTACAAAGTAACTAGATGACAGGCAACAGAAAATGCACAGCTAATGTTCTACATCATACTTGAAAATTGCTTTTCTATGTCTCCAGGGTAAGCGCCGACTCTTTCTCAGAGCTTTTTGAGAAGCTATAACATATTTTCAGAAACCAGAATTCTGTTAAAACTTTTGCCAGTGAGAGAATCACCTTGACAATTTAACTTTATCTGACAGTGAAGCCATCTTCGCATACCTTGACACACAAGATAAAACATAAAGATTGGCACATGCGTTGATCACAAGCTTGCTGCCAATAACTTATTACGGAATTACTTTGACGTTTGGCACGCATAAACAAACTAATGAACATTGCTTGTATGCAGCTGAGCCTGCACGGTTGAATGCTCAGTTTCCTCATCAGGTGTAGTAAAAGATGAGTGTGGAGGCTCCTGAATGCATAAATAACCAAAGCTCAGTTAGCAGTTAGTGTGGAGTGGTGCACCACATGCTTAAACATAGGTACTATATATAAGATGTCGGATACCATATTTTTGTTAAGAATTTACCTGTCGAGAGCGACGATGCAGTAGAGCAGTTACTGCTTTTACCATAACATATATCGGAAGAACAATCCCAGCAATTCGTAAAAATAACAACTGTCAAGCAAGAAATCAAGAAATAAAGTTACACTTCTGGACTAATGAATTTCATTGATATTTTCAAAATGAAGTGGTAATACAAATTGGCCTACCATAAGCAGTGGGAAAGAAATATCATTCGTTCTACTAAGAATGACTGGAAGAGTATGTCGCAGAATCAAAAGCACCATGAACTGCAAAAATCAAAAGTATCAATGAGATTCTGGAAGATACTTGCAGGATGTACACACTAAAAGAATAGGCCTCTAAACTATATATTGCATTCATCGAAAGTATAGCTAAAATTTAGATTACATATAATGCTACTAAAAATTTAACGCTTCTAAAATGTTAGCATTTACATCTTTCAATATCAGTTGTGTATTCATCTTTATCTTCTCAAATTTCCCAACTTAACGCGACATATAAAGTACAATCTAGGGATTGGCTTTGTCCTAGGAGTTCAGAAGGAGAAAAAAAAAAAAAGAACAAATATAAAAAGTCTTGAGATTGCATAGTATTGGCTGAGGGGCAGAGAGATATTTACAGCTATAAGAAGCAAGCGACAGCAGGTCAAGTTTCTTGTTGAAGCAGAGTACTCCTCTTCATAGTGAGGATTAAGGAAACCATGGTCAGTTGACACCACTGCTATCAAGCGAGGACCATTTAAGTCTCTTCTAGAAGTCCCCCAATTCCCCCTGATAAAAACAGCATAGGAGTATGTTCAAGTTATTGTGAAGGAAAAGAAAAACATTTAGGCCCAGATTCGTAGCAGGTACACAATCTTACCTGAAGTTCATTGGAAGATGTCCAATTTGAAACAGGGGTGGCGGAGCTGTATAGCCAGGCTTGAATTGCTGAAAATAATTAATTTAATGTCATGAAGCATCCCTTGTACCGAGACTACGAGCATTATAAGAAGTACAAGGCTCCCATAGATGCATAGAATAGTAACTACGTCGAAAGTGAAATCAGAAAGGATGAAACCAACCTGATGGCAGATCTCACACATGGTATTGCCCTTCTCATTACACCACCTCTGAACACATCTACGGTGAGCATACTGCAAATTTAAAGAATTAAGTATGCTGGTTTAGCAATGGGACAAAAATAAATTTAATATGCTAGTACTTTATTCTTTAATTTATTGGACGCAAGAAGACGTATTATGTAAGCCCCGCACCACCTGCGGAACTCCCTATGCACTGGATGAACCCTTTATTAAGCAACAAATGAAACACATTTACTATAGCAACGTCATAGAGACTGGAAAAGCAACATCATCAAAATACTAAGATTGAAAACTTACGATGAATTGAACCAAGAAACATGTCCTAGAGTGTAGAACATGCATATACTGTTTTTCAGTTGGAAGCAAGCATCTGAGATCAACTGACTTGAATTAATTTTCATGCTCCACATTATCAGACTGCTCTTTAGGTTTTGAACAACCTAAAGAGTTGCTTTATCTTCCTCAAGGAAAATAAGGAAGCTATTGATGCTGTTAGGGTGCCATGTGCATGAAATTTGTGATATCAAGAATCCTTTTTTGCTAGATGATTGCATGCTTGCTTAACATATGAAAAGCTACTTTCATTCATTACAAATCGACAATGATTTCAACAATTTGTCAAAACCTACTGTAAATGCAATGATTCAGGGTGAGTCTTCAGAGAGAATTCAGGGAATGATAGATATGAAGCAAAAATCCTTCCTGTTAAGATCATCAAGATTTTAGTGCTGAAACAATCATATAAATGACATTATTTGTGGCAACAACTTTAATGTTCCAAATGTAGGAGGAAATATGTTGGCCAAAAAAAAAAAAAAGTAGGAGGAAATATATTTTTGGCTTAGGCTTTTGGAAGAAGACAAGGAAGAGCCGCCAACAAGATAATTGTCCACATCTGTACAAATAAACTATTATTCTCCTTTTAGAAGACAAAAACAACCATTTTTTTCAAAGAAAAAGGCCATGGTAGTCAAATGTCAAACTTAGTGACTTGATTGGAGCCTAATTGACAATGAAATTTCAAATTACCAAATTTAATTAAAAAATATTACCCCAAAAAAAAAAAAGAAATCTAATTTGGCAAATTCCTTGGTCCTTGCAAAGCTCAAAACAAGTTAATATATCCAAAATTTAAAATTATCTGATCAAATAAGAGCCTTAATTACTAACCTTCAGGCTCCCACAACAAGAGCAAGGTGTCTCCATATTGGAATCATAATCCTCATCCTGGCAAATCCTGCACTCAACTATTTTCCTAGGAATTGACACATCACCAAAATCTACTTTCTTTGAAGATATATCAATTTTTGTTTCATCGATTGCTGATTCTGCTGCTTGCATCAACTGGTTTCTGCTTGTTATTGCAGCTTCTAAGGTTGATTCTGTCAGCAAACGGTCCACCAACAACACAAAATGATCCCCCATCACGAAACTCAAGCACAATTCAACTATCTCCAATTAGAATTTGAACAAATCCAAGCAAAAAGGGCCAAGCTTTTCTGCGCTTCTCTCTGCAAAGCAATAGCGCAGACCTTTTATAATTGAAAAAAAAGATGGAAGCTTTACAGAAACTGCCGAACAAATCACACAAAAAGCTCAACAATCACAAGAAATGACAAAAGACCCAATTCAAAAAAACACATGTAAGCATTGAAAACGCATAGAAAAGAGAAAAAAGACAAGTACCCAGAAAAGATAAAAGGAAGAAAAGCACCACCCAGATGGGAAAAAAAGAAAAGAAAGAGAACTTTTTTTCCAAATTCCAGGAGTGAAAAAAGAGAAGAAGCAACAAAAAAACAATAAAAAGGAGGTGAAGAAGTAAAGAGAGAAACTTACAAGAAGGGAATCGTAAGTATTTTTCTTGAAGCCAAGAATAGTGAAGTCAAGAAAGCCAAGGGAAGAGATTGAGTGAAGGAACTCGACTCAGTTAGAAGAAGAAGAAGCCAAGAGAAGTTTGGCTTTGGCTATGACTATGTTTCCTGTTATCTCGCAACAAGATGCGATATATATATATATATAAATGTGAACATTTGTAAGAGAAAGACAAGGATTGGTGTAATAAATTATAGTGTGAGTGAGTTTGAAGAGAGGAGAAAATAGGCCAAAAAAGAAGAGAAGACAAAGTAAGAGAGATTCAAGAACACCCCTTCCATTCCACCTTTTCCTTCGCCTATGACATTTTCAAATTCTCCTCTCCTTTTCTTTCTTCTTTATTTTTTTTATTCATTTACATTTATCCATTTTTTTTTTTTTTTGGTCATATTTACATTTATCCATTTAATAATAATAATAATACTAACAATAATTATTATTATTATTTGTTGACCACAGAATGCATAATATTTATATTTATTTATTAATAAAAATTTTCAATAAGTAATTAATTTAGTGTCTAATGATTCAAATTTAAATTTAAAACATCATTTAAATGAGAATAATTTCTCCTCTCCTACCAATTAGTTTTCACTCCATATATCATAATTAAAATTAAAATTTAAAATATCATTTAAACGAAAATAACTCATGCACAATTATTTGTTGATTTATAATAATAATTTTAATACTAAATATTATTAAATTTTGGTTTGCCAATTGCAAAAGATTATATATATATATATATAGAAAAAAGTAACTATTAGTTATTTAATAGAAACAATTAAGCTTTTAATTGTTTTGATTATTTATTTATTTATTTTCTATTTTATTCGAGGCTGAAATATTAACATTTTTTTATCTAAGACTTTTTTTAATAGATTATCTGAGACATTTTCATATAATAAAATGATGAACCAATACTATATGCATGATCTGGTTTAAGTACAATTTATCTCATATATTTTTCATTTAGCACTATAATACATATAAGCCATGTATTTGTCTTATAGCACTAAAACTCTAATTGTTTATACAATGCAATAACCTTTTTTTTCTTTAAATTAAAAACAATAATATATATAGGTAATATTTGAGTTTTTTTAGCAATTTTTTTAATATAGACAATTTATTCCCTTCTATTATTGTCAATTGATTATCATCATTATGGTACAGAATATTTTTATCACCAAAAAATAATTTGGTTTTAGTTCTTTTTCTTAGCCAATTTGTTTTGACAATTTTTTTAGATCTAGTTATGAAACAAAGAGCAATTTGTTCTGTTTTTGTCCAACAACAAGAAAAAAGCAAACCTTATTTAGGCCTTAAGTTTTTACATTTTACTTTATTCAATATATTTATTTTATTTTATTAAATTTTTAATACTTTTATATATATTGCATTAATTTTTTTTTATTTTTCACATATATTGTACTTTCATCTTTTTACATTAAAAACTAGGTTAATTATTATTTGCCCCTGGTCTCTAACTTAATAGATATTTAATAAAAAATACATATTATTGTTTAAATAAAAAACTATTAAATATTAGTACTTAAATAGTAATTTTAACTTAGAAAAAATTCAATCATAATACCTAAATAACAATTAGTTATATTAGATACTAAATTTTATTATTCTAAAGGTATAAAATAAGACTCTAATTTATAATAAAAAATTTTAATATTTAATTAATGAATTTGAAACCTACTAAAAATTTCAAAGACTAAAATGAACTTTTTTAAATTAATTAAGCCTTTTGATTTTCCAGCAGAGCAAAATATTAGTACAGCAATCTAAAACATAAAATGAGATTTAAAAGATTGGGAGAAAATAGTAACTAATCCAAAGTTATCAATGATTTAAAAAATAAGAAATTAAGTTTAAATTGTTGTACTTACCAAAATTTTAAATCGGCCTAGAAGGATGCGTGATGAGAGTGCTGTTAATGTACCAACCTAGTTGGAATATCTTGGTGTACTCATTGAAATCTCTGTTAGTCCAGCTTCAAAAAAAAAAGAAAGAAATGTTAATAAAATTAAAAAAAAAGTCTAAGGATCTAAAAATATATATATATTTTTTTTAAGCACGAGGTATCTTGAGAGGACTCCAACTGTGGGAGACACCTTTAAGCCCGTATCACATTCAGACTAGTCCCTACTCACACCGGATCGGCTCACTAAAGGGTAAAGTACTGGCCATCAGAGTACTCCATACATGAACGGGAATCGAACTCCCGATCTTCACTTAAGGGATGAGAACGCCGAACCATAATTTAACCCATGAAGAAAATAAAAGTATGGATTACATCAATTATGGGTCGTAATTTTCAATTATGGGTTGTAATTTTCTTCTCTTCTTCTTTCATAATATATTATATATATGTACCTATTTATAATGATCTTCTTCTTTATTTATTATTTTTTTTAGGGAAATAATTAAAAAATGTTACATTTGGAAAACGGACTAATTATATATGAAGTATAGGTAGATATCATATACAAGTTTCTGAACGATGAATATTGAGAGTTGAAAGGCAATGAACTCTTAAGCGTCAAGTCTAATCTAAACAACATTATCCTCTTTAATTCATCCTTTAGGAAATTTTTTTGATTTAATAACGATTGTAGAAGTAGCAAGTGGACTTAACAAACATTAAGTTAATTGGAACTGATATTTTAGGGAATTAATTCCACAACACATTGTAAAAATGGCATGACTACAAATATTAATTTAAAAAAAAAAATACAAACCCAGCATCTTATTGCATTAATATTTAAAAAAAAACCAACTTCATATAATTAAAAAATTATTTATAATTAGTTAAATATAAATATTTTTTTACTATTTTTTAATGATAATCGTGGCCTTTATTGAAAATTGAAAAATGTAACAATGTTAAACAAAAAAAAAAAAGAATATATAAATAAAATAAAATCATTTATAACCATAAACCAAGTTGATAACAGGCGGCTAGAGTTAGCTAGATCTCCAAATTGGACCGTTTGACTGCATACTGTCTGACCCTCCAGAAGCATTTTGTAACCATAAGACTAAGCATATGGATTGGTTGATATTGAGTCATTGACCTCCTCCACCAAGCACATGAACACATAATTTGATAGAGTCCTCCAACCACAAAGTTTTATTAAGGCCTAAAACCATAATTAATTAACAAAGAAAAAGGGCTTTCATGAAATGATGACCTCTTCTCCTTTGATTGGGTTTGGTTTACAACTACCCCAACAATCTATATAACTTAAGCAGAATCATCTCATGTTGTCTCATATGGGAATAAATTAAGGTTATTGACTCCAATCCAATCATTCTGATTAATTCCTTATGCTTTCCCCTTGCATTGGAGAAATAAAAAAGATATGAGCCTACATTTTTGTTCTTTTTTTTAAACAATGTATAATTATTAGTGGTTAGTGGGAAAAAAGATATATTAGATATGGGAGATCATTACATTTATCCATAAATAAAATTTAATGATTTTTTTAGAATATAAAAATGGCACACTAAAAAATAATTTTCTTAAATGGTGAGAAGAGATTTTGAATTTGAAATCTCTCAACTTTTCACTCAATTGGCACTTCCCACCACACCAATTATGATAGGGATACATATTTTTAGTTGCAAGGTTGAGATTTATAAATTTTTTTTTTTTTTGAGAATTTAATAACCTAAAACACACATATAGTACAATGACACCGCATGTCATCTAACAAAACCATGACACTTTTGTTAAACGCGGAATGATATATATACTATACACACATACATTCTAAATTAGCGATATGAGATCTAAGACCAGATATGAGATTTATAAATTTTTATTAACATCATATAAAGGAATTACATACATATGGAACTTATATATATAGCCTAATCTAATGATCACTACAAGCAAATAAATTTTTACAATATTAAAAAAATTAATTTATTAAGGGTGTTTAATTAGTATTTTTAAAATAATATCGATATATATAAGTGTCATCTTTTATGTTACTAAATTAAAAAATTAATGTCTGTATTTTTATAAATATATTGAATCTTTCTAAAAAAAAAAATTCGAGCTACTTGTTTATTAAGTACTATTTAATAAAATTATTAGTAAGATGGTAATGGGGGGTTTATAATAATTATAATAATAATAAAAAGGTTTGAATGTGCTTGAATAATTGCTTAAATCATCAGGCATTAATGGCCTCATAGATATACATCAAGTAGCTAAATTGTGGTTGAACAACCTCTACATAAGAGAGGACCAAAAGGTCCATTATTGTGGACTGATGCTAACTTTGCTCTTCATTTACTTAATTCATTTTACCAAGATTACCATTAAATGCTAATAAGGTATTAAAACATGACATAATCATACATAGTTAAATACAAAATTTCATCACTGATGATGTTGATATATATAGACATGCAAGATCATTTCATATCCATGTTACATAATAACAGGTTTGAGTGGGTGAGCTGATCATCCATTGTTATATA
>CATIWK010056795.1:0-17328 GCA_949634005.1 Mallotus japonicus | reverse complement strand
TGTTCAAATACCTTCCTTCCCATCCATCATTGCTTGATCCACCAACAACCATCTCCAAATAAAAACCCTAGCTTTGTTCTTTGTATATTTGAGGATGAAGGAGGAGATAACAAGTGAAGAAAAAAAATCCATCTTTTTCTTATGTTAAGTACCAATAAAAGATGGATAATATTGTCTTTTCCTTTACATTTTTTCTATTTGACCCATGTTTTTTAAGTTGACTGTCAAAAACCCCCTACAGAAGCACCAACGAGTTTAACAGACTAAAACACGAGGACAAATAAATCTATTTTTGAAAAGTGAGGGATTAAGTCGCATATTAGACCAAAACACAGGGGGTAAATAGTAATTTACCCTTTTTTTAATGTTTGATTTCAACAACTGTTGTTCAAAAAAATCAGCAACTGTAATTTTTAAAAAATTATGTAAAAGAGATTTTAATTAATGTAATTGATAATTTTATTATTTTATTTAAGGGGACGTTTGGTTCGTGTTTCGGAATCGGAATCGGAGTGGGAATGGGAAAGAAATGAAAAGGGAATGGAAATTTGAAGAAGGTGTTTGGTTTTACTAGGGAATGACCATGAGAATCAAATATCATTTAACAAATAAAATTTCTTGGATGAAAAAATATTTTTATAAATATTTTTTATATATTAAAAATTAACATTATAATTTTTATATTAAAAACTAATATTATAATGATGTATTATAAAATATTTTTAAAATATTTATTTTTAAATTTTTTAAAAAATATTATTATAATTTTTTAAAAATTATAAAAAATATTTACTTTTAATAAATATTTTTTTATTAAAACATTTAATGCATAATTTTATTAATTTTTATGTTTTATTTATAAATTTTAAAAAATAAATGTTAATATTTAAAAGTTTAACCAATTTATAATTGAGTTGACTTGATTCCAAAAAGAATCAAAAGTCATTCCTTAAGAAGAAGAGGGGAACGGTGATTCCCATTAATGAGGGAATCACATTTTCATTCCCATGTTAATTTTAGCCAACCAAACACTAGGAATCAAAATCGTCCATTCCGATTCCGATTCACACCTTTATTTTTTACTAAACAAATGCCCCTTAAGAGGTATATATGTAATAAAAGTTTAGTCAATATTAAATTATAAATTTAAAAATAACTAAGAAATTGAGGAACTAAATTATTTTATAGCATTCGAATAGAAGGATGAAATTCTCTTATTTTTATAAATAGAGAAGGTTAATTAATATTTTTTTTTATATAAGAAATTCACCAAAAAATTCATAAAAAAATTAAAGTGTTGACAAATGAAAAGTAAAGCGTACAAACATTCAATTTTTAAATAAGACAGAAAGGAATATGAATTGCGGCAAATGTCGGAGCAAAGATAATCTACGCTTAAAAATAAGGGGGCGTTTGGTTCGTACTCCGAAATCATAATATAAAGGAATGAGAAAGAGAATGAAAATTTAAAAAAGATGTTTGGTTCTCTAGAGAATATGAATGAAAATGAAAATCAACATCATTTAACAACTAAATTTTCTTTTATAAAAAAATATTTTTATAATTATTTTTCATATATAATATTATAATTATCTATTATAAAATATTTATTTATAAAAATATTATTATATTTTAAAAAAAAATTATTATAGAATTATTTATTTTTTATAAATATATTTTTATTCAAACATTTAATACATATTTTTATTAGTTTATATGTTTTATTCATGAATTTTAAAAAATAAATGTTAATAGTTAAATGTTTGACTTGATTTCTAAGAAAATTAAAAAACATTTCTTAGGAATAGAAGGGGAATGATGATTCTCATTGATGGGAGAATCACATTTTTATTCCCCTGATAATTTTAGCCAAACAAACACTAATAATCGGAATCATTCATTTCAATTCCAATTCTCACCCTTATTTTTACCAAACCAACGCCCATAAGATTAATAAACAGGGGACATATATAGAATGCATTTGGACTTGGGAACCATAAATTAAGGGATTTGAAAACGAAAAGAAGAATAGTCTCAACTTTATTATATTTCTTTTTCAAAAAAAAAAACATTTATTATATTTCTTCAATTGGCATTAAGAAGTGGAAATTTATCTTATGAAATGGAAATAAAAAAATGTTTTAGTCCAATAATTTTAATTAAAAGATCATCAAATAAACAAGCTATACTTCTCAAAAAAAAAAAAAAACAAGCTATATGTAATGAGAAGTCCACAAAAAAATATATAATGAGAAATTAATAATATATTATAAAAAAATTCCACCAGAAATTCTTTGAAGCATAAATTATTTTTTCTTTTAATTTGAAAAAATTACATTATCTATTTATTAAAATAAGTTATGTTCATTTAGTGGGCTCTAATTAATCTTCAGCTAATTAGTTTGTTGTATATATTATAACTCAAAAGAATTTAATAATAGATAATGAGATCGATCCATATCAATAACATTGAGGTTATGAGTTCGATTTTCTAGAGACGTAATGCAAAGATTTAATCTTTACACATCACATTTATAGATAGTTATCAAATAATCGTTCTGATGGCAATCTAGTCCCAAAAAAAAAATTAATAATATATAAATTAGTTTTTGTTTAACGAAAGCAAGTTGTCACTGTCTATTTTAATTTGATGTACCTACGATATGTACAATTCATTTCCACAATATATATATAATAACTCAAATAATTCAGTGGAACATTTTACCCAAATCTAAAAAATTGTAAGATATTCCAAAATTATATGAAAAAAATATTGTAGTCTATCTGTGCTCATATGTTTAATCACGTAAAATTATAATTTTCTTTATACATTTGGCCAAGAGTAGCAATATTTGGAAAATATTTTAAACCAATATTTCTGTTTTCTTTTCCATGAGAAATATTTTGACAGTTTAATTTTTTTTGGCACTTATGATATAGGTTCTAGTGTCATTGGGACCGGAAGGAGAGTGCTAATAGTTGATTGTTAGTATTTTAATTTTATTGTATAGAATCCTCTGAAAATCTTCAAAATAAATAAGAAAATAAAAATAAGACAAAATATTAGAAAATTAATCTACCTACCTTGGATGAATTTGTTCAGGCTGAAATTTTTAATTTTAATTAAATATGGTTTTCAAAGCCAAAAGTCAAATAATGGCAATAATAATTGACAGTAAGAATCATACATAATATCCAATTAATTACCCCAAATATATATATATATATATATATATATATATATGGTTAATTTTAATTAAATATGTTTTTCAAAGCCAAAAGTCAAATAATGGCAATAATAATTGACAATAAGAATCATACATAATATCCAATTAATTATCATATATATATATATATATAGCATAACATTTGTGGCATTTTATAATTTTATCTCAACCTTTTAATTTTAGCAAAAATGTCTTGATTTATCAAATATTTGACAATTTTAATACAAATCAATAGACAAAAGTAGACTTTCTCACTCCTAACAAAACCTCCGGTGTTTCACTGTTCTTCTGTCTATCGCTATTGGTTTTTATTTTTGGGTGATTTTTGGCCAATTTTTTTTATTTTTATTATAAAAGTTATTCCTCTTAATAATTTAAAATTTTCAAGTATATTATAATAATTTATTTGAAAGTAATTGAAAATATCTAACTTTAAAATGATAAGAAAGTATATATATATATATATATATACAAACATATACATACAAATATATATTGTAAACATTTTTAAAATAATAGCCGTTAATAAATTTAAAAATTTATCACATGTGAATTTATTTTTCATTTATCACATTAACACTTTTTATTTAATTTTAATTAAATAATTTTAAATGTTAAAATGGGACAAAAGTGATAAAATTGTGAACCTTTAAATTTTTTATACCAATAGATTTTTATAGATTTTACAATATAAAAGGTAAATTTGACATTTTATAAATGTTATGTCAATATTTTTATTTAATTTTGACCAAATATTTATTTGTGCTAAAATTACCAATAATTGATACGGTTATAATATTTCTTTGAAAATTAAAAAGTTGAAATAAAATTATAAAATATCACAAACTTTTAAATTTTTTTCCCACCAATTGGCCTATATAAAATCCAATTAATTATTCTTAATTTTTTATATATAAACATAGAACACTGATAACAAAAAAAAAAAATAAAGTAAATAAAACCTTCTAGATTACTATTAAAGACAAAAGCCTTGAATCACAGCTTTTTATTATATCTATTTGAAAAATAATTTAAAATTCTTAAGGAATAAGCGTGTAGTCAGGTTGTCCTACAAAATTATTATTTTATTTTCGTTGTTTTTCTTCCAAGATTTTTTTTTTGTATCATAAAATTTTGGATATTATTTTTTTTGGTAATCATTGCATAAAACAAGAACAAAATGATAGATAAAATCTTTAAATTGATATTATGTTCAAAAAAAAATCTTTAAATTGATATTATACTAAAAGTTTAATCAAAGTGAAAATTAAGTTACAAATAATTAATTAAATTAAAATTATTTTTATTAAATTTTAAAATTAAAATAAATATGTGAAAAAATTATAAGCAATGTAATTTTTACGATAAATAAGGATATTGAGATTCCTTACAATCTTTTCAAGTAAACATAATTAGAAAGAGTATATATATGTTATGATTGTATTTAAACCTCTATGAATTGCGTAGATTGAAGGCTTCAAAATCCAGTGATGAACATTGTAATTTGTGGGTGGATACTCAATAATTGATCATTGTAGCATACAACATATTCATTGGAGTGAATTGAGGAAGAATGGTAAAAAAGCAAGGGAAAAAGGAAAGAAAAGAAAAGAAAAGAAAGTGATAAAGCTTAAATTGCCTTTTATGATGATGCCAAATGTGTCCATGAGTCCCCAAGCCAAGCCAAACATGATATACCCAATCACACAGAGATCACAAGTTTGCTGAGGACCACTTATTGTCCCCAAGCATTCTATTTGTGGTTCCCAATCAATGAAGTTATGATATGAACTTGCACTTTCAGTCTTGGAATCTCGTCAGTTGCAAGCTTCTTTTTTTTGTACATTGTAATATTTCATAATGGTTAATTTTGATTAGCTGAATTTTCCTTTAGAATTTTTTTAAATTTGATTTTTTTTTAAAAAAAAATAGATATATAAGAAATATACTAAAATTTATATGAGGGAAAGTCGTTTTTTTAGTTTAAGTATTAAGAAATTTTGATTATTTTCGAGTTCGAGTTTTCTATATCCACAAACACGTACTTAAAAGAATTTTTTCTCTCTAAAAAGGTAAGCTTGACTCATTTTGAATTAATTGAAATTTTTATAGTTACTCAACAGAGGAGTATAATATATATTTTTTTTATATAAATTTATGGTATTTAAAATTCACAGAATTTTAATTAACCCAATTTGACTTGAATAGGACCATAAGAGCGGTACAACTGAATCTGATAGGAACGCCATCCAACAGCTAATTAAAACTATAGATTCAAAAAAAAAACTATAGATTCATATGTAATAAATATGGCCTTGACCATTAAATTCAATGTGCAAATGTGAATTAAATACTACACATTAATATTGATTTTAGCGTGTCAGTGTCAACGGGTCGAATGATAAACGAGGATCGTGCTTACGTGTTCGTATCTAGATGTGCAAACAACCATAGATGACATCCATCCATAGATTAGTCAATGTATAGTTTTGTTATATATACACACACATGTATACATTGCGCAAGTAAACTTAAATTTTTTACAATTAATTATTACAAACTAACACTTATAAAATTGTTATTTGTTTAAAAAAAAATAACATGTTAATGATTTTTATGGTAGAATGGAAAAACCATTTGAATAAATGTCCTTTATTTTTATATTCACCACACATAAAATGAAAACTATTATTATTTTTATTTGTCATTGAAATTTTTGAGTATTTTTTTTGTCAACCCAATATTATGATTTTCTAATTGTGCAAAAATTTGTTTAAAAATGATTATTTTTTTTATTGATATACATCCATATATTGAGACTCGTAACTTTAAATTTGTTTATATATATATTAGCCTTTCATGACATAATTCATCTATAATTCACAATCAATTTTAATTTTACATATCATTTTTTTTCTTGTGCACATGTGTACCCTCAATTTCAAGTTATATTAGTTTTAAATTAATTACAACAAAGATATTAAAAAATAATATAAATTAAATAACAAAAAAAAAGTTAAGGATGCATAGAAATGGTTGAAACATTTACTATTACATCTCAAATTTGAAAATTTCTTAAATTAACAATGACATTAAGAAATAATAAACGTGTAAATAATTAAACAAAAATAATGAGAAATTATCTAAGAATTGTCCAAGTATATTTATAATGTATTTTTTTTTCTCTTTATTTATCTTCTATTTTTATCATTTCAAATGTTTTGTTGCCTTATTCTTGATATCTATTTAAAATTTCTTTTAGAGAACATAAATTGAAAGAACGGAAGTAAATATGGATAGATGGTAGTGTACATACAAATATATAGAGATGATGAAAAGAAAAGGCGAATGAATATTAAAGAGAAGAAGATGAAAGAGTGAAAAGAAATAAAAAATAATGTAGATATTAAAAGAGATTATGAAGAGAAAAAAAATGAAAAGGTATTAAAGAGAATGAGAGGAATGAACTGGTTTTTGTATTTCACGTTAATGTATTTGATACAACATTGTACGTTTATATAATACATGGAGACCAAAGTAATAAAAACGTAACAATGAGATGTACATCTATAACAATATGTAACAACTCTAACAAAACTAACATATAATAGTTATCTTATCACCCTCGTCAAACCCATGAGCATCTCGAAGGTGAAGATGAAAAGAGAGGAGCTGAAACTGATGTGTGTAATATTTACATATGTTTAGAGTTGAATTTTAATGGATTTTAAATTAATAAATAATGTTAATTGGGTAGAATTTAAGGTTAATTAGGAAATATTCCAGTTTTGGTATCTAAATTAGGATTCTATTGTTTTTGATTTAATTTTAGTCAAATTAGGAGTTTTATTTAAGTGCCTAATTAATCTTCCTTTTTTGTAGGCAAATCTGAAAAGGAATTCCAAGAAAAAGATAAGGAGTGTACGACACGGCCACAACACAACATTGCTGAGGTCGTGTCCTCTACTGGACTATGAATATCATACAACACGGTCATGTTATAGACCGTGCATCTTTTCTGTCCAAATTGAAGAATTTATGAGCATTCAACATGGCTATGACACTGCCATGTTGCAGGCTGTGCAACCTACTGGAAACTTGACTTGAAGACAAGCATGCCCATGTGCTGAGGCCGTGCTGGAAAGAAGAAGACATGACACGGCTGTCAAGGCCGTGTCGAAGCCATGTGAAACAGAAGAAGGTTTCCTAATTGAAAAAGGAAAAGGAATTTAAGGGCATTTAGGGTTCTATCAGGTTTTCTTATATAAAAAGGGATCATTGAGAAGGTTTAGGGGGGGGATTCATTCTATATTCTAAAAGCCACAAATAAGAGCTTGAGAAGGCGAACAAGGGTTTGAAGATTGAAAAGACGCTTAAACAAGTTTTATCTATTATTCTTCTTCATTCTCTTGTTATTTATTTTATGTTTGTAATTCTTTTTAAAAGCCATGTTTGGCTAATCTTCTTTTAGGGTTTAGGCTAGGAGTAGCTATTCTATTATGTGATTGAACACAAGTCTTTTATTAATTTGATTTTCAGTTAATTCTATGCGTTGAGCTTAATGTCTTGTTATCATTCCAAGCCTATTTGATTGCATATTTATGGGTAAATTAACCAACGAGAGTTAGGAGAATTTATCAGCTTAAGACTCATAGGACTTAGACCACTCGACCACGAGAGTAGGCGAGCTCTTCAGGGGACCATGACAGTAGATAGGGTCTACAGTGGTAAAACAATAATTGTTAAGAAACTTAATGAATTTAGATTAACTTCTTAACCACGAGAGTAGATTAAACTTTAATCTTTACATGCTTAATTGAACTTGAGAGAGTTTTTAGGTATTTTAGAACAATTACCCTTAACTATGATCAAGGTGCATGTTTAATAATTATGTGTTCATGATTTGATTGGAATATTAAAACTAAACCTAAGCTCTGTGTTTTAACTATTTGATTTTCTCTTAATTTAATTTATTTAGATTTATATTTTGATTTTCTAAATTACTTTATTTGATTTACTAGCTAGGAACATAAGTAGAAAAATTGGTATTCAATATTCAATCCTTGTGGAAACGATATCTTTTGTACTACAATTCACAATTCGTGCGCTTGTGGGTTTTAAACACAACAGAAACCGAGTAGATGGCAGGGGTTTGGTGTAGAGATCAGCAATTTGGTCATTGGTGGAAACAAAGTGAAGTTGAAGAAAACCATTAGCTACTTGTTCATAAAGAAAGTGATAATCTAACTCAATGTGTTTTATGCAAGCATGAAATATAGGATTAGTGCTAAGATAAATTGCACCTAGATTGTCACAATACAGGGAAGCAGTTGAGAGTGGATAACCAAGCTCATGAGGAAGACCTCATAGCCAAATTAATTTGGATGTGGCATTAGCAATAGCCTTGTATTCACTCTTAGTAGATGAACCAGCAATGGTAGATTGTTTCTTTGCGAGCCAGGAAATTAAAAAATTACTGAGATAGATGGCATAGCCAAAAGTGGGCAGTCGATCATCAGGATCTCCACCCCAATCACTATTAGCATAGCAACCCAAACTGAATTTGGTGTCCACTAGATAGAAGAGGCTAACAGTATGTGTACCTTGAATGTAGTGGAGAAAATGCTTGAGTGCTTTCCAATGAATATCAGTTGATTGATGTATAAATTGACATAACTTGTTGACATTAAAGGCAATGTCGGGAAGAGTTATAGTAGCATACTGTAAAGCTCCTATCATTTGACGATAACCTCCCTTTGTGGTAAATGAGTGCCCGCCAGTTTTGATAAAGGTGAAGTATAAGACATTAGAGTGGAACACGATTTTCATTCATTCATGCCATACGGTTGAATGAGATCAATAAGATATTGAGTCTGAGTGAGTAGAGTTTAGTCAGTTATTGTTTTAGTTCAATCCCAAGAAAGTAGTATAATGAGCCTAAGTCTTAGATTGGAAACTCTTTTTGCAAGCACCGAATATTATGGCAAAGCAACTGAGGGCATAATCTTGTAAATACAATGTCATCAACATAAACCAAAAGAAAACAAAGTTAGTAGCCTATTTGAGAATAAATAAGGAGTTTTCGGCCTTAGGGGAGACAAAATTGAGAGAATGAAGACAGGTAGTGAGACGGGCAAACCAAGCACGGGGTGCTTATTTGAGGCCATAAAGAGACCTGTTTAATTTACAAATAAATTGTGGGTGACTAGAATCAACATAGCCTTGAGGTTGGGCCATATAAATATTTTCATCCAAGTGACCATGCAAAAATGCATTTGAGACATCTAGTTGCAGCATAGGCCATTTGTTCATGATAGTAATGGCAATGATTACCCTAATTATAGTAGCCTTAATTACTGGACTAAAAGTCTCAATGTAATCAACACCGTATAGCTGTGTGAAGCCCTTTGCTAGAAGCTGAACTTTGTAGCATTCAATGTGACCATTATGTTTGCATTTGATACTATATATCCATTTGTTGGCAATGATGTTTGCATTTCGAGGTTTTGGTACAAGTGTCCAAGTGTTGGTAGATTGTAATACAGTGATTTTTTGGTTCATTATTGTTTGCCATTCATCATATCTAATGGCATCCTTAAAAAATTATGGTTAATGTTCCAACTAACTCAGTTTGTGAGTGTGGGAAAGAGCGATGTGAGCTTGGCGTTTGGCTAAGGTTCGGGAACGTAATTGCATGGGGTGGGTACGGTTGGGAAAAGGAGATGACGCATGTGAAGAATCGAGGTTGAGATTATATTCAGTGAGGTCAACAAGTAAATTAAGGCCAACGGAATCAGATAAGGGTAAGGTTGAGTTGTTGCATTGAAGAATAGCAGTGGACGAGGGAGATAGAGATAAGGAGGGTGTTTGGGTTGAGGGGGTAGGCTGTTATGGTTGGGAAGTGGGTGAGATGGTAGTAGGGGAATGAGATAAAGGAGAAAGAGGTGGAGTGGAATTAAAAGTTTGTGGAAGAGAAGATATATGAGAAAAAGTAAATGTACCTATATGAGAGACCGAAGGTAGTGGAGTGGTGCACATGAGCCATGGTATGGACGGGGAAGGCGTGCAAGGGACAAGTGGAATGCTACGTTTGAATGGGAAAATTTGTTGATTAAATTGAGCATAGCGTATGGTGTAAATTTTATTTTTTGAGATATCAAAACATTCATAGCCAATATGATTATTAGCATTACCTAAATAACCACATTTTTGGCGGTAAAAAGAAATTTTAAAATGACTGTAAGGACGGAGATACGGGTATATGGCACAACCAAAATTTTTATTTCCATGTATTTCGGAGGTTTCGTAAATAATTTTTGAAAAGGAGAAAAATTATTGAGCACCAAGGTGGGCATGGCATTGATTGGGTTAATGGCATGGCAAAAAGCATACGAATGAAAGGGAACGTGGGAATGTGTCTATAATATGAGACCGGTGTTGACAATATGCCTTATTTTTTCCTCAGAGAGCCCATTTTGTTCATGCGTATAGGGACAAGCTATACGATGAAAAATTCTATGTTTGTTAAAATATGTATTTAGTTTTTGAAATTCTCTGCCCCAATCAGAGTGAAAAGTTTTGATTTAGAATTAAATTGATGATGGACATAAGATTCAAAAGCAAGAAATACAAAATAAATATCACTTTTATTTTGAGAAAATAAAAACAAGTAAACATGGTGAAATCATCTATAAATAAAACAAAGTACCGAATACCATGATAAGATGTAATTGGCGAAGGTCCCCAAACATCAAAATGAACAATTTGAAAAAGAGCATCAATAGTATGCTCAACAGAAGCAAATGGTAACTTGGGTAATTTTCCTAAACGACAAGAAGAACAACTGGACAAAATGGAAGTAGAAATATGTAGATTATTGTCTTGGATAATCTTGGACACAGTTCATCGATTTGGGTGACCTAAACAAGCATGCCAGTCATTAAAAGTGGTAGCCTCGGTAATCAAAGCTTGCAGAGAGGGAGGAGAGGATAGTGGCATCACATACAATCCATTGCTACTCCGGCCTCGTAATAGGGTTGCCTTGGTTTGTTGATCCTTGATTAAAAAATGAGTAGTCCAAAATTTTTTTAAAAACCAAGCATTATCATTAGTGAATTTTTGTACAGAGAGTAAGGATTTTTAAATGTTTGGAACATGAAGCACATTTTTAAGAATAAAATTTTTATTAGAATATAAGGAATGATGAAAAGCCATGCCAATGTTTGTAATTGGAAGAGAATTTCCATTACCAACAATGATTTGATCAAACCTAGTGTATGGAGTTGCATTGGGAAGTAGATGTTATTGATCTGATGTCATATGATGGGTAGCACCAGTGTATGGTTACCATGAAGGGTTCGACACATAAGTATGCTGGTTGATGGAAGTGCCGTAGGTCGGAGATGAGGCCAAAATAATAGGAGCAAATTGATTAGCTTGCGGAACAACATGAACAAAGTTGGCTTGTGGACATGAAGTTGAGGACCGTGGTTTATATCTCTGGCGACATCTATTAGCAGTGTGATTATAATATTCGTAAATTTGGCATTGTCCACGGTTCTTGTGAGTTGTGATGAAGCGATTTAGAGGCAGAATAAGAAGGAGTCGAAGATGGTACCATTGGAGATAAAGGATGCTACTGAGGTGGAGGAGTAGGAATTTGGCAACTCACAAAGTTAGCAACAAATGATTCTTGCGTACTCTTTATTAAAATCTCATGAGCCACTAATTGCCTATGAAATTCTTGAAAAGAGACGGGAATGGGTCTTTGATTGTAATAATACTGTGAAATTCATATCCAAGATTTGAAGATGATACGATTGGAGATAAAGGACGCAGCTGAGGTGGAGGAGTAGGAATTTGGTGACTCACAAAGTTAGCAACAAGTGATTCTTGCATACTCTTTATTAAAATCTCATGAGCCACCAATTGCCCATGAAATTCTTGAAAAGAGACAGGAATGGGACTTTGATTTAAAGCAATAATAATACTGTGAAATTCATATCCAAGATTGCGATAAATTATAGCATTGAATTCAACATTAGAGAGGGGTCTGCAGGCAGCTGCTAACTCATCTGCTAGTGACTTGGCTTTTTGAAGATATTGGGAGACAATTAAATCATGTTTCTTCAATTCTTGAAGTTCAATGTGAATTTGGAGTTGTCGTTTCTGAGATACAGAGCCAAAAGCACTTTGTAGTGCTTGTCATGCTGTAAAAGATGTGTTCATGTCAATGATATAAGGAAAGACTTCTTCGGACAAAAAAGAGAAAATGCATGAGAGTAGAAGTTGATCTTTTTGAAACCATTTAGTGTATTCAGAATTATGTGTTGGAGGAGTTGAGTTATTTGTTGAAGGTATGGTAGGGAAAGGTGCAATTGTGGAGTCGTCAATAAAGCTATTGAATTTATGATAATTAAGAAGAGGTTGGAATTGAGTTTTGCATGTGAGGTAATTTCGGGAGGTCAATTTTATTGAAAGAGTGTGATTTATGGTGGTAGAGATGGGAAGAGTAGAGGAAGAAGTTGGAACAATTTGCCCAACCATACTTTGACTCTGATACCATGAACGGGTTTTTATATTTCACGTTAATGTATTCAATACAACAGTGTACGTTTTTATAATACATGGAAACCAAAGTAATAAAAACGTAACAATGAGATGTACACCTATAATAATTTGTAACAACTCTAACAAAACTAACCGACAATAGTTATCTTATCAAGGAAAAGGTAAATGAATATCAAAAAAGAGAAAAAAAGGTAAATAGATATTAAATAGAATAAATGAAAAGAATAGGTAAATAAATATTGAAGAAAAGAATGAAACGATTAATTTAATTAAGCTAAAAATATAAATCGTTATGTGTCGAAATTATATAAAATTTCATATAATGGTTAATTTTATATTCTCTCTATTTTTAAATAATTATTTAATTTTGTTTCTAAATAATTGTCTAATTTTGTTTCTAAATAATTATCGTTTTAAGTAATCAATGTATTTAATTATTTTTTTTTCTTATTTCATACTTATTTAATATAGGAGAATTAATTGAATAAATATCTATTTATTTTGAGACTCTATATAAAACTAACAATTGATTGAGGAGTAATATAATATTTTATACATATATTAATTATATTTCTTAATCTATATGAAGAATTCTTAAACGACAATTATTTAAGAATATATAGAGTATTATGGATATACATACGTTTGCGAATTGACTTAAAATTAAAGTCTAATTAAATAACATTAATAGGATATTAATGACAACATAATAAAGGAAGGGTCAAATCAAAACTTTACAAAACAAACAAATTTTCAATAAAGAAAAGCAAAAGGGGGGGAGCTAATGGAAACAAAATTTATTTAAAAAAAACAATTGTAGGCATATGGCTCAAAAAAGATTGCAAAAAAGAAAGTGCAGTACCATCAAAGTTGCAAACGGTCGAAAATTGCCCCAACATTATCATTGCAAAAATGGAGCCTCATAAGCTGCTTTTTTTTTTTCTTCTTTTTTTTAAAGCTTTTGTTTTGCTTACTTTAAGAAATTATTGACACAATAAACCAACAAAAATGCTATATTTCATAATCAACAATTATTGCAATTAGCTAATAGAAGTTGTAAATTGTTTTCTATCGATCAATATTTCAAATTTAAATTATAATATGTGTAATCATATTAAATGATTGTTAGAAAATATATACCATCTTTATAATTCTGTTTAAATTAAATTTAATTAAATTAGAATCTAATAAAATCATATGCATCTCTCAAAAAAAAAAAAAAATTCATATGCATAGTTTCCACCAAAATTATACATTTCACATCTATAATCTTCTTCGTCCCCATAATTTCTTGTCCTTTCTTTTTCTAATTGATATTTGTGTGAATTAGATCCCCTCCACTTCCCTGATAAAAAAAATATATATATTTGTGTGGAATCTATGATTTATTGATTCGAGCCGCACCATAAAGTCAAATAACATGTATGGAGACATGGGGTCTTTTCTATTCACATAAAATAAAATAAAATAAAAGAAAAAAAGACTAAAACAACCAATGTGTTTTTTTTTTTTATTTTTAAATTTTAATCAAATTGAACCTCTAGAATGTAGACCAACTAAATCAATAACTAAATTCATTAACCACCTGTACATAATTTCTTTTGTTTACATAATTCTTTCTAAAAATTAAATTCAAAATTTTCTATTTCAATTAATATATATTAAATTAAATAAAAAAATTAAAATTTCAAATTTGAGTATTATATATAGAAAAAATAGATGCTAGAAAAATTTTATTCCTTTCATAGAATTTATATTTTTGAAGTTAACATGATTATAGTCTATTTTCAAAAATTTTTAAAAAATCAATCAAGTTAAATTTCAATGGCTAAACAAATGTTCTTATAGTCTATTTTCAAAAATTTATGTAGCTAATATTTGGGTAGGTAAATAAGGTATTATTTTTTTTTTTTGAAGCCAAATAAGGTATTATTTTTAAAACAATGAACCTACATAGCACACCCCACCATCTAGAACACCTTGACTTTTGTTAGCTAAAATATCACCCCACAAACCCATGACTCACCATTTAATAACTTAATTGCCAAGAAAATGACATTAATCCATTTTCCCATAACTTGCTGTTGCTTTGCTTAGACCTCTACCTTCACAGTTCACATACAAACAACAAATAAACTTCTGCTGCTCTCTTTCTCCTCTCCATTAAATTTTTCTTCAAAAACCATGTTAGATCCAGGCACAAACGTTTCTCAAGAAAAAAACCATGTGCATTTCTCCAATCATATGAGCAGAATAAGTGATAATTACGGCAATTATGGTGCAAGAAATTACAATTTTGGAGCTCAAAAAACAGCACAGAATTACCAAACCAATTGGAACTCCATTGCTGATCTTGGAGCTGAAAGAAGGCTTATCCAAGATGATGATGATTCAGGAGTCTGTTCACCACCCTTATGGAGAACAAGCCCACCAAGAAGTCCCCAGCATCGCCATAACAATTATCGAAGCTTATCTCCGTCATCAAGAGCTCAAGCAATCGCCAGAGGGCAAAAGGAGCTCATGGAAATGGTAAGTAGAATGCCTGAGGGGTGCTATGAATTATCTTTAAGAGATATAGTGGAGCAAAGCATGGTTGATCAGGTCAGTAATCTGGGTGTTAAAGAAGAGAGTTTTAGTAAAGAAAGGAGTAGTAGTAATGTAAAAAGCAAGGAAGATATGCATGTAAAAGAGAGAGAAATAAAGAAAAAGAATGAGAAGAAAGTGACAATAAATAGAAGTGGAAGCATGGATAATGGAGGAGGGTTTCTTTTAAAGATAGTGTTTCCAGTTTCTTGGAAATCAGGGAATAAGAACAATTATAAGAAGAATAATAGCAGTAAGAATAAGATAAAGAAGAATGATAATTCTGTGATGAATTCTAGTGGAAGGGTGTCTCCAAGGCCTTTGTTGTTGGATGGATCTGCTGCAAAAGGTGGAGAAAATGAGTGGTGGAAGAATAGATTTGTGGAGAAAGAGGAGAGTTGTGAGAGCGGTGGATTCAGTAGTAATAGTGGAAGCTCTAAAAGCAGTGGCAGTAGCAGCAGTAGAAGTAGCAGCAGGAACAGCAGCGGCAGGTATGTGTTCATCTATTGAAATTGGAAAATTTTTTTTTTTGGTTCAATTGTTCAGGTGTTAAAAATCTATGATATTTACTCCAATTCATTGAATTGAGTCCATCACATAAAGATCCATGATTGATATGATCTTCAAAAACAGAGCAAGAAACAGGGGAATCTTGAAAAGTTTGATTTTTTTCCTTTTAATTTACAATTATGGGTTGCAAAATTCTTGATTTTGTTTTTAACATGAACTCCATTTAAAATTTCTTTGAATCTTCTAATGCCTTTTCTGGTCAAAGTCTTTGTTGAAGAAACAAAAATGGTTTCAACATTAATCTAAAACGAAAGGGATTTGCAAGTATTTTCCATGTATTGCTCCTTTCGTTTTCTTGACATAATGTCTTTTTTTCCATCCCATGGCACAAATGGAATGTTCATAAGAAAAATACAATAATATTATATGCGTAGCTGCTTATGATTTGGTGAGTTTTTGACAAGGATTGTTGATTGCAATGCAGGCAAGTAGGAGGTGGTTGCTGGTCTCTCATTTTCAGGAGGAGAGGGAAGAAAGCAGATTAAAGAATAGATGTTTGCTTGCTCTAGTGAATTGAGAGAATGTTTGTGCAATGGTTTGAGTACCACTCTTCTAATAACTTGGTAAAAAAGAATTTAGAGTACAAAGATGCCACAGCCAAGAATTAAAGATTTGCAGTGTAGAATTAATTATGTATATTCCTTGCTATGCTTCAAGATTGTTCAGTTCTACTCATGTCCTGTTTTGTTCTTTGAGATTATCTATACATACAAAAGCCCATATGTGCTCAAGTGGGAGGTGATGAGTTTTTTCATTATTTTATTTTATATATATGCTGCAAATTAATGCTTCAAAAATTTGACAAATTTGTTGTAATGAATCTGAGTAGTTTTCAAGGCTTCTACAAAATCAAGAAAATATAATTTATTCATCAAGTTATAGATTCTTTTATCTTATTGATTCATGATTCACAGCAGAAAGTTTGGTTCTTTTTGGAATATATACCATATGATAGAAACTCTTATAATTATCTTTGGCTCACATTATAATGTATTAAATCTATGCACATAGCATTCAGAATTTTATTTTTTAAGGTTTCTTGATAATGTTCTTAATTTCTTTCAAAGGCTTATTAAAGAAAATATAAAGTTACCAAAATATTTCTTTGTCGAAGTGCGGAGGAGTTTAAATTGTTTTAAATAAGGTTTTAGATTCGAATCTTATATATGGAAAAAATAGGTATTAGAAGTCTTACCCCACTTATAAATCCATCCAACTCGAACTCTAAATTAATCGAAATCTTTGTGATTGCCCGATACCAAGAGTTTCATGTAAAAAATATGAAGATATTTAACAAAATTTAGTCACTACATCTCAAACTCCAAATTAATCAGAGCCTTTGTGACTACCGAATATAGAGAGCATTATATAAAAAAAA
>CATIWK010056753.1:0-10498 GCA_949634005.1 Mallotus japonicus | reverse complement strand
CTTTTAATATAATAAGTAGCATCGGCAAGCAGGTCATCCTCCGAAGCATTAGCAAGCAGATGGTCACCCAAATCGAGCGGTCCTTGTGTATATTTTGAGGTAAATTCAAGCAATATCTGCATGTGGGCTTCGATCGCACCTGCTTTTATGGAGCCTTGCAAATTACGTTATCTTAAACCCAAGTTCACAAACTATAATTGACATCTTATTTGAAATGGATGATTTATTTTTATTATTATTAATAAAGATATCTTGGTTATTGTTCGGACCAAAAATATATGTTGGCTGAGCTTACAAGAATCTATAAGTTTAAGATTAAAGTGAAGGTAATTATTTAACTTATGAGTTACTGGCAAAAAAAGGTTGTTGAGATAAAATAGGGTCTTGATTTAAAATGTGGTTTATTGGAATAAGAAATCAGTTAACAAGCTGAAGATAAAAGGGGCTCTTCCTGCAAATCGGAAAAAATAATAGAAACTTGAATACAAAACAAGATAATTACAGACAACTTCAATCAAAAACAATCATCAACAATTTAGCTTTTCGTTCCAGTTCATGTTTCCAATCCATGTTTTTTATATTCAAACTTCAGTTTTTTCAATGAAGTTTTACGATGTTTTACAGTTCTTTAGATTTGCATTTTAGTGCCTAAATCTTTAGTTTTTGTTTACGTTTCTTTGTTGGCATTTTCAGTATTGAATTTAGCTATCTCACTCACAACTAATTTATGAATCTTTGTAGGTTTAGATCCCTTAACCTACCAATAATTGTCTGTATTTAGAAGTTAAATCTCCAGGTTAGTGAACATTAAATCACCTGGCATACTCATTTCTCTACACCTCAAGAGCTAGAGACAAACAACTTTATATTAATGGATATATATATTTATGTGCGTGCGTGTGCACGCGTGTGTTTTAAATTAAGTAAAATTAATTTATAAATTAATGATAATAGATTTCAAATTTTGCAATTTAATATATTACTTGACATCAATCAATTTAAAACTATTATAAGACAATTAATTAAATAATTTTAATAAATTTCAAACTATAAATTAATAAATAATTTATAAATATGAGAACTTAAAAATTTAACGTGATATAATTTTATTCGGTTATTTTTTTTTATGAAGAGTGAATAATAATAATAAATAAATAAATAATAAATTAAAAATTCAGAAGTTATAAAATTTTTAATTTTTATGTTAAATCGAAGAGGAAAATATGTTTTTGGTTGAATAAAAAGAGAGATGTTTTATATAGAATAAAATTTATAATTTTTTTATTGAAATGAAAAATAATGTTTTAGATGTAATAATATTAGAGTGTGTTAAAAAGGATAGAAAATGTATATTTTAAAATAAATAATTTTTATAATTTTAAAAATTAAAAATTTAATAATTTTAATATTAAAATATGAGAAGAACACTTATTAAATTTTGAACTTAATAGCTCTTACCAAAAATTATTATTTACGATTAAAATGAAAAAATTTGCCATCTTATTTTTTAAGTAGCTTATCTAAATTTTTTTAACTGAGAGTTTAACATTGGTGGAAGGGACATTTGATTAAAAAATTATAGATTAAAAGTCAACCTAGTATGGTGCTCTAGCCTGTTGGAATGGGAAATTTATGAAAATAAAATCGAAATTGGAAGTTGGCCGCCGAACCTAATCATATCAGGAACTCATGATTCCCCTCGTACATGATTGGTATGAAGTCAAAAACATGGTATTGTTGAAAAATATTTTAGGGTTGGTAGTCAAGGCAAAGGTTCTTGGTTCCCAATGTTTGGTATATCTGGTCCTTCCCTTTTCATTCAAGTGTAAGAAATTAAAACCTGTCCAAAATCCAACTGTAATAACTGATATTTAGCATCAACAAGATAATACTAGTTAGCATATCTCACATAATAGTCAAAATACTTTAGAGTAACTATTGAATTTATATAATTAATGCGCTTTAAAGTTTGTTGGTTCAATTGGAATTAAATTTATTTTTTAAAATTTTTACTAATGTTTGTAGTTTAATTTGGTTCAATCTAGATAAAATTATAAGAACAACAGTTGTTTTCTAACAATTAATTTAATGCGGTTGTATAAATCTCAACTCAAATCTAAAATTTTGTTAAAGGATAATAGTTTTGTGTTAGCTAATCCTAATTAACGACCATTGGTAAATTTAATTTTTTTAAAAGAAAAGTGTTAAATTTGAATATTATTTATAGAAAAATGAATATTATAAAAAAACTTACCTCTAACGAAACTTATGGAGCTCGATTCGGATTAGGCGAACATCTTATAATTACCGGATAACAAAAACCATTAATATGTACATATATAGGTTAAAAATTCGAAATTTAAATGTAAAACTCATTCATCAAAATAAAATTTCCAATTGCATAAACACAATGTATAATTGTTGGCCAAACAAAAAAAAACACAATGTAACCAACTGGGGTTGGGTCTAGCGGTAAGGGGCTAGTCCTCCACTTGTGGCGAACCCAGATTCGAATCCCAGCTGGGAGAGATCACCACCTCGCAAGGGGTCTCGAAGTATCTCGAACGGGGATCTAGTCTGGATGTGGATGCTTAAAGGTGCTTCCCCACTGAGGTGGGGCCCTTCCAAGATATCTCGTGGCCAAACCAAAAAAAAAAAAACACACAATGTACAATTACCTATTAGATTTTGACTGGTCAACATAATTTAATTACTGGATCAAAACTTTGGAGAGAATTCTGGTATTGTTGCGTTGTACTGTACCAGTGGATCCTGAAATTGCTGTAAGACCAGGCAACTTGACCTAACAATTTAGTTTTGGCTTAAAAAATAAAAAATAATAATTAAAAAAAAACCTCAAAACCAAAATTATTCGAAGACAAAAGAATAGAATAAGAAAAAATAGTTGTTGGTCAAAATTATTTAGCAAAAGAAATTAAACTATTTTTCAAGCACATAGATCATTTAGTAGGCTTTCTACGGATATTTAGTTTAGTTTTTTTTTTTTTTTAAGTGAGTGCACATATACTGAATATCAAAAATATTAGATAAAAAATGAGTATATGGATATAGATTTTATCAATATTGATAGGTTAAACAATTCCTCTAATCGAATTATTATAGTTATATGGTGCGTTAGCATTTTTTTTAAAATTATTATGTTTTTTTTTTCAAAATATAGATATTTTTAACCCAATTATGTGTGTGTTTTTTCAAAAAAAAAAAAAAAGATATATGTTACGATTGATTTTTTTTTTAAAAAAAATTGATTTCAACTCTCGATTTCAAAATTTTACAATTGATTTTAGAATAATAAATAGACATAAATTCTTGTTTGAATTCAATTACTAACTGATTTTAAATGTCTATAGAAAATGTTTGAATTCTAACCTATTGGGAAAAGAAAAAACAGTTGAAGAAAAATTTCCTATCTTTTATCTATTAAAATTTGTGAATTTTTTTTTGTATATATTTTTTAAAAGAAAAAAACTGAAAATTCAAGTTCATTGACTTCATATTTTCTAATAAAATAAACTTCAAAATGAGTCATAGTTGTATAAATGTAAAGAAATTAAGAAGACTTGTTCTAAGTGTTCTCATGGACTATTGGTAATTTTTAAAAATTTCAAAGGATACTGAATTAGAGTTTAAATTCCCAACTTGTTTAACTATAAAAAATGGAATTAAATTATCCAAGTTATAGCTGGATGACACGGCAAAACAGGCCAAATTAATTATTAAAAATATTTATTATTTCTTTACAATTTTTTTTCAATAAAAATTTAATGTGTTTTGAATTATATAATAGGAACAATAATTATATTAAAAAATTCCTAGTGTTTTGAATTATAATAAGAATGAATTATTTCAATTTTTAGTGTTTTGTTTATTAAAATTTTACATGGAAATCAGAATGAATTCTCCCATCAATAGGAATCATCCATTCCCCTAGAATAATTTTTCATTCCCATAAGGTCAATCAAATTAATTATAAATTAATCAAAATCTTAAATATTATCATATATTATTAAAATTTATGAAATATGATATTTTTAAAATAATGAATTAAAATATATAAATTCAAAATAATAATTATTTAATATATTTTCATTTATAAATAAGACTTTTTCAATTCCGATTTCTTTATAATTCTAACACTTTGTTAAAATTTTTAATCTATTTTTTATTTCTCTTCATTTCAATTATAATTTTGATTCTAATTTTGAAATATGATCTAAACGAATCTTGAAATGAAAATAATCTCTTACGAGCTGATTGGAGGTTGTTGGTAATAGAAAGAATTAGGCCATGATAATTGAATCGCTTTACAAGATGTTAAAAGCAGGATAAGTAGCTCTGTTAGCGGGTTAAACAAATCCCCATATGATGGGAAATTTATATGGTGATGCATAAAGTTTTTGATTTGCCCAGTAGATAATTGCTGGATGCCAACCAGAAAAGGCCAATGCACACAAAAATCCACCAACATAAACTCCATATAACATCTAATTTTAATAAGTTTTATTTGCACTAAAAGCCAATCATAATGGCCTTTAAGTTAAGATTCTAACGTGTAAGATCTTCGTTGGCTATCTGTATAAACTGCCACCGAAAGATTCCATAGAATAAAAAAAAAAAAACAGAAGACAGAGATGTTGTGAAGATTTAGCCAGACAAAATATATATAAATACAGCATTGGGACTCTGAGGTCAGCCTGACACAGCAAATCATTGGGTTCACAGAAATTATATCCTAAAATCTCTTCTTTTTACTGTTAAATAAAATGTCTTCTTTTAAAATTAATATATATGATATGAGCGGGAAATCTGTGGGTTTTTTAACAGTTTCACTTGTTCATATTTATAAAATTATTAATTGTTAGTATTATCGGAAATTTTGATATTTAATTCTTGCTGCTGTTGCCACGAATCAATCTAAAATTTCAAATCTTAATCAGTGAGAGAGTAGTTAAATAATAACTTCTCTTTAAAAATATTTTGAAGTACATGGTTCGAATCATGTCGTTATCAATTTAAAAGGGGAGGATTATTTCTTGTTGTGCAATCTATCGATAATTAGGTTATATAACCTCCCTATTAACTAAAAAAAAAATCAGATCTAAGATGCCTCAATTTAAACCAATTAATCTAGACATTATGGGTGGAAATTTGTGATTTAATTAGTAAAATATTTTGCATATGGCATTTGTGTTATATAATAAGAGAAAATTTGCTCCGTACATATGATATATAGGTTTAAAATGAGGGTCAATGAAGGTATAAATTATTTTTAAAATGTTTTTAATTATTGTTTAACAACATAAAATGTATATATGTTAAAAAACTATATAATTTAAATATATTAATGGATTATATAATAGAAAATATTTTTTAAATTTATATAATAAAAATTATATTTTAAAAATAGGTGAAAATTAATTTGTATTTTCATGGTTTGAAAAAAAAATATTATTAGAGCAATTTGCAACTTTTGTTGGCGATATCCTATATCCGAAAAATTGAAATATGTTTTTGTTTTTTTTTGACATAAAAAAATTGAAATATGTTGGCTTTATTATGTCAATTATATGTAATTTCTTTATATTGTTATTATCAATAATATAAAATGAATTAATCAGTAATCAAGGTTGCACGCAAGTGAAGGGACCCACATAATGCCTGTTTTGATCACTCGCCGTTGGATGGTCCCACAAAGAGATTCCTAGGGCCAAGATTGATATCAGATCCATGATCACAACCGTTGAATTCATGGGCGCAAATACAATTATATATATATAAAAGGCAATGTTTTTTGAGCGTGTCCAATTCTGAAATTGGTCCCCACGGCACCCCCACACCAACAGCTGCCAGCAGGAGAGAAAAAGAGGTAAAAAACAATTAACTAATGATAATGCCATTTTACTATTACTAATATTTGAGAAAAAACACACTCACACACACACAATTCTTTCTGTGTATTGAAAATTTAACCCCTTGGTGAAAATTTGTGGGGTATGTGGATACTTGATTTTCTAATATATTATTTTATTATAAAATAGTTAAAATTAATAAATAAAACAACTTAAAACTTAAATTGTTTGTTAATATTTCATAAAATTATGACAGATTAATTATTATCATTAATACATAGTCCGTTTAGGACTGATGATTTATCATCCTATTACGAAATTAAAATATTGATAGAGGTCATAAATTCAATCATCTATTCTTTCTCCTATTATCTCTGTTCAAAAGTTCATATAAGAACCATGCTAAAAAATATTAATGAAGAGAAAAAAAAATGCCATACAAGTATCCTCTTATAATAATAATTCAGAAAAAATCTTAGTGACGCCACGAGATTTTATCTCTCAATCTCTATATCATTTAATCTAGGCCTCATTAAAATTAAAATTAAAATTAAAATTAATTTATATCAAGCATATTACTAATTTTATCTTAATAGTTAAACTTGGCATAAATAATATCAAGTTATAAGTGCAAAGTTTATTATTCGTTTAAAATATGTTTTTTTTTGTTTAAATATTCAGTTTGATCGGACCCTTTGGTTAATCTGAATTGAGCAATATAAAGAGTAGTTTATGTTTACGTTCAAATCAACTCGTTAAATTATATTAGTAATTTTTTTAAAAAAATATATATTAACAGTTTATTTGTTATATTTTATTTATCAAATAAGATTAATAATTTAACTATTATATTTGTAAATGTTACTTTGTTAATAATTACGTCTCATTTCTTTAACTTTATTAAACTCCCAAATTATCTTAACTCATTTACACTTTTAATTTTCACCAACTTTTGAATAACTAATTCTCTGAAACTATAAACTTATAAAAAACTATTTTCATTACAAAAAATTAGATAATAAAATTTGATTATTAACTACGAAAAAATTGCTTAATTATATTTATAGTAAATTAATTTAATTGATCAAGTAATTTACATATATACAATATGTAATTAATTAGAGAAATTACAAGATATAAAAAGATTCTTGGCTTGAAGGGAAGAAAGAAAGGTAGTGATAATTGTCAAAAGGGGTTAGCTAGCTTGGTAAGCTGCCGCCATATCCTCTTATCTGCTTCTTCTTCTTCTTTGTTTCATAGCAGATTCTTTTTGCCTTCAGTCTCACGCCTTCAATTTTAATTGGCGTGAATGATGTGCAGGTGACCCTTCCTGTCTACTCCACAACTAACGTTTATTGTAAGTACCTTTATATCTGGGTGTTTACATTTTTGCATTTGACTACTCTTGAGGTGTATATATATATATATAAATTTCTACGTCTGCAGAAAATACTTTTCACTTTTTTTAAATTTTTAAAAATTATATAAATATTTTTTGAAATGTAAAAATTTTGAAAATTTTTAAAAAATGCATAAATATATATTTAAAATTAATTTTATTAAATCTCATTTTTATTTAAACTAATTTTTATTAATTTGAGTTAAAGTTAAATTTTGTTTTAATTTTTAAGACTTAATTGCAATCATTCTTTAAATAAAGGGCCAATATAATTAAATTTTCAAAGATTACTGTTCAAATGAGATCTAAAAAAAACATAAAAATCAAATATAAACTTTAGAATAAGGTTGAGGGTGCAATTCCCAACTTATCACTACATTTATTATTATACTTAAGGAGTTCAATTTCTATTTTTTTTATTTATTTTGCTAATTTTTAAGCTCTTAAAGAAATAATTGTCAACTCCCAACAGTTTTGTGATAATTTTTTTTAATTTAGATATATGTAATGTATTGAAATCTCCACTATCTTTACTAACTGTATATGAATATGATATTTTTCAAGATAAATTTATAAGGTAAATGTTTGGTTATGCTTATCTAATTTATAATCAGGAAAAGTTTTTATTAAAGTACAAAAAATGTTTTTATTCAAGAGGTTGAAGTCAATCCGTCTAGGGCTGGCATGGTCCAACCGCGGGATTGGCTCCCTCTACAAATAGGGAGGGTCTGGTGAACACCTCCGCGTTAAAAAAAAAAAAAGTACAAAAAATGTCCCAATAGCTGAATACTTATAGCTACTATTGTTTTGATTAAAAAAATTCATTATTCATTAGAAACCCAATAAATAATAAAAGTACATAATAAAAATAGCTATTTTTTTATTATTTTCATTGTAAAAGTAAAATAGTAATAATTTCATTGTAAAAGAGCTTTGGCCAAAATGCGGGCTATTTTTAGACAGATTACTCCGATTACTTAATAAAATCACTATTTTTTCTTAAACTTATGAATTTTTTTTACTGAGGAATTGAAACAATAACCTATACAATGCCATAAAATTACAGTTGCTTGTAAAAACTGAAGAGTGTTTTATAATCTATCATTGGAAATATATCTCAAAAGTCACCAAAAAATTTACCATATTTAATAAGAAAAAAGAAAAGCTCTTTAAAAGAAGAATGTAAGAGGCACTTTCGTATCCATGTTCTTATGTAAAGTTTCTATCAGAAAAATTGTTTAGGTTGGTGCCTTTTTCAATTTCATCAGGATAATATTTTTATTCCATTCTTGTAGTTTAAGTTTTTTCCACTTCTTCACATTGAGTCAACATAATAAAAGTGTTGCAAATTAATGTAACGTATGTTTTGTTAAATTACAAATAAAATTGATCTAATGTTGGTGATGCTTTGCCTGAACAGTTAAGGTCACATTTACGAAGTTTCAGGTTTGAGATTTTCCGTGCCTCCAATTGGTATTTTCTACTCCCATTGCATGCATAACCAAAAAAATAAAATTGGTCTAATGAGAAAAAAAAAAAACTCATGTATCTTTCCTTTACAATTTTCACTAAAAATTTTAATATTTTTAATTCTATTATAATTTGATGAATTCATCATAAGCTTTAATCAAATTGTTTGTTGCCTATCACTAAATTCTATTATTTTTCATTTTTTTTTTTTGAACGGATATTATTTTTCATTTTGATGGAACCCTTCACTCCAATCTTGATATTGACATAATGCTAAAAGTGAATTACAACTTACAAAAGAAAATACTATCATTTATTATAAAAATTAGCAAAAAATGGAGAATCAACCCATAACAACCCATAATAACTATGATTATGACATTCCATCAACAAATAAGAAAAGACATTGACTTACCATATCCCTAATATAATTTGATTACAAATTATATTATTTTTTTTATCATAAATATATATATATTTTTTGAAACAAGATCATAAATATTTGATCATCCTTTTTATTTTTCTTCAGAGTTGAAGTAGCTTCCAAAAAAAAAAAAAAAGAGTTGAAGTAAGCATTAAATTTAGCATCATTGCAAATAAAGTATAATGTATTATTTTTCCATTAAAATTTTAATTCTCATTTTATTATTATTGAGAGTGAAATGGTAAAATTCGAGCTCCGTTAGACTAAATACTCACTGATAATTTTTTTCAAATTTTAAATTTTACAATTAAAAGGATAATATATATATATATATATAGCCAAAGTCATTAATTTTTTTTTTTTTTGAGAATTCCATAGTCATGAATTATGTTGCTTCTTCTAAACAAATTATGTGGTTTGTGTCAGTCATCCCATGTGTATGAGGTAACTAGGAATAATTAGTTGGAGTTGCCTGTCTACCAACTTAATAAAAAATATTATTATTATTATTATTATAAAACAACATTCTTGTCAAGAAGGCAGGTCAATCTGCACCTTTGTACAAGTTCCATTTGGCACAAAGACAATATATAGATAAATAAATAGATATATAAATAAATTCTAAAAAAAAAAATATAAATAAAGAAACCAATAAATAACCATTAATTTTTTTATTTAAATTATCGGTGTTTAGAATTTATTAGATTTTAATTAATTCGGTTCCGTTTGGATATAATTATAAAAATAGTAAATATTTTTTAATAAATAATTTAATTCAATTGTACATACTAAGATCAAAATTTAAAATGTAACTTAAGTAAGAGTAGTTTTATATAGATGATTTCAACATTACGTGTTAAAAAAAAAAAAATTTCAACATTTAATATTAATAATTATTTTTTTGATTGTTTAGTGTTGTGCGAAATTCAAAAACTTGAATGGGTGAAATTTTGAAATCTTTTAAAAAAAAGGACAAAATGTTTATGTTGTGGGGTTCATTTATAATTTTTGTGTGATTCAGTTTTCAAAATTAGTCTCATTTCTCAAACAGTCATATTTTATTAAGTAATAAAGTTGAAATCCTCTCCCAATCTTTTTAGTCAGTGGTTTTGGCAGTGGGTCATTTCATCTACTGCTTTTCTATTTTTCATTTTTTTTCCTTCTAATTCTCTACAGCATATCGCACACATAACGCTTCTTCCATATGGAACATCTAAACAAATTTAGCTTAAAATTAAAAAATTTTATCATAAAATAGTGTGATTTTATGTTCCAAAAAAAAAAATAGTTTGATTTCAGGTTTGATCTTACAGCTGAATGAGACAATAATCAACA
>CATIWK010056742.1:0-12042 GCA_949634005.1 Mallotus japonicus | reverse complement strand
GATCTTGAACTACATAACAAAATGCAATCTTTCACAAGTAAACCAAACTCAGAAACGTCCTCTGTCAGGTTCTTAAGAGCATTGATCACTTGTTGTGAATCAGATTCGAATTGGATATTTGCTAACTGAAGATCCAAACACCATAAGATCGCCTCCCTCAAGCCTAAGCATTCCGCTTCACGAATCGCTGGGGCCTTTCTCTTACAGCACCATTTTCCTTTAACCACTGAACCGTTGGCATCTCTAATAAGTAGACCAATTCCCATTATAGTCCCGTCATTAGAAATAGCTATATCAGTATTACACTTCAACCATCCCAAGGGTGGTTTACACCATTTTTGCAAGGCCATCTCAGAATTAGTTTGAATCATATGAAGATTAGGCCTAGCTCGAGCTTGCTGCCATTGAGAATGAAAATTAAAAGCCTGTTCGATTGTTTTCATGGGAGATAAACAGGACCCTTCCCATAGCTTTTTATTACGCTGCCTCCATATACTCCATAGAACCATAACAATACAAACTAATATATCATTTGGAGCAGAAATGAAACACTGATAGAGCCAACTCCGCAAATCATCGAAACCATTTAGTGATAGTTCCAAACCTGCTGTAATCCAACAATTCTTAGCAAATGGGCATTCGATAAATAAATGCCATAGATGCTCTACATCAGAATTGCAAATAGCACATTGAATTGGAGTGGAAATGCCTCTGCGATTAAGGATTATCCAAAGTGGTAGACACCCATCAACAAGACGCCATAGGAAAGCCTTAATTTTAGGGGGAACTTCAAGTTGCCAAAGCTTCTTCCAATTAAAAACAGAGCCTCTATGCTGAGAAGATTCCCATTCCTCCATAAAAACGCGATATGCCTCTTATAAATGATATGTTTGATGGAGAACCATTCCATGTTAGATCGACCAACAGATGTTACATAACTTAGTTTTTTTGATAAAGACATTTGACATTAATTGGTTTTGTGATTGATCTTCAGACAAAATTAATTTCCATTGCACAATTATATATAACTCTTAATCATAATTTATATGCGTAGAATGATAAAATTCTTTAAAAAACTTCTTTTGCATTTGGCATTTCCCAATCTCTTAAATTCAAAATATCATTTAAGTAAAAAATATTTTCTATTAAAAATAATTTTTATGAGCTGATCCAATGGTTATTGATTAATTTTTTATTTTTTAATAAAAAATTGGATGACACTTGATTCATGAGTACATGTTATATTGATTTTTTTGGGATAATGTAATTACTGACTAAGAAAAATTATCAATAAGACCCATGTTATTGTCATACAAATGGTTATAAACGCATTCGTATCCTAATCAATGCAGCCACAAATATGCACAAAGGAATTTGCACAGATTCGGAATCTTAATTACATCATTAGAAGATAATTAAACATCTTAATTCAGGATTTCTAACATTATCATTTTAACATATCGTAATTCAGGATTTCTAACCCCTTAATTAATTCGTCATTAATAACTCTCTAAAAAAAATAAGTAAAAGCATGAACCGATGATTTTAATACTATAAATCATGTGTTCACGAACTTCTCAACCAGGCCTCTAGGCCTAGGTAGGAAGGCTTCCCCCTAGGAAGTCCCCCATAGCGGTTCGAACCTCACGGGAGTTCCCTCCCCTCCCTTTGATAAAAAAAAAAAAAAAACTTCTTACACCTTATCAAAGAGCCATTTGATAAATTTCACAATCACCGTCCAAATTCCACACCTTGTTGGACCCACTAGTGAAATCAAGTGGGTCCACATGGAGATCACAATTTGTTATAAACAAATCACCATCACCGTTGATAATATCAAGATCAAGACTTTTTTTACCGTGGGACCCACCTAAGCAACAAAAACAACATTCCTCCTGTCATCACATCAGCGACTGTAGAATAGTACAATTTGTCTTCTGAAAAAACACACTGATCTCTCTGCTCTCAGCTGATGGCGCTCTCTGTGACCGCAAAACCTCAACGACAAGCAGCAGCAGCCAACGGCATTGCCAGTGGCAGCGGCGAGATCAAAGAAGTCGACGATTTCCACAGATTCGACGTCGTTTCGGACTCGTCAGATCACTACTACGTCAACAGCAGCGCAACCAAAGTGAACAATATCCCCACGAAAGTCCACAAAAAGATCATGCAGGAATGGAAAATCCTCGAAAAGAACCTCCCTGATTCAATCTACGTTCGTGTTTACGAGAATCGCATCGATCTGCTACGAGCAGTAATCGTAGGCGCTTCAGGTACTCCATATCACGATGGACTCTATTTCTTCGACATTGCTTTCCCGTCTGATTATCCATCAAAACCGCCTCTTGTTTACTATAGGTCGTTCGGGTTAAGGATTAACCCGAATCTTTACGCTAACGGGCGTGTTTGTTTAAGCCTTGTTAACACGTGGCCTGGTAAAAAGAGTGAGAAATGGAACCCTAATGAATCGACGGTGCTTCAGGTTCTGGTCTCAATTCAAGCTCTTGTCTTGAATGAGAAACCGTATTTTAATGAACCGGGTCACGGTATATGGCCTGGTCGGGTCATATGGGAAAAGAGATCGAATTCTTATAGCGAGGATGTGTTTGTGCTGTCGTGTAAAACAATGCTGTTCAACTTGCGCAGGCCGCCCAAAAATTTTGAGGGATTTGTTGCGAGGCATTTCAGGGAGAGGGCGCAAGTCATATTATTAGCCTGTAATGCGTATTTTAATGGTCAGGTTAGAATTGGGTTCTATAATTATGGTAGTACTACTCCAAGCGATGGATTTTCATCGTCGAGCTCGAATAGTTCGAGCGTTGAAGTGTCGCAAAGGTTCAAGGCACTGATTGCTCAGTTGTATCCGGAGCTGATGGTGAGTTTTACTAGGAATGGTTCTTCATTGGGGAATTTGGTCGAGCAATTGAAGGTCGAGAGAAAGTCGTTTAAAAAGCAAGTAGTCGCTAAAAAGAAAAGTAGTGCTACTGCTACGAGTAGTAGTGGAATTGCTACAAGGGTTTTGAGCAAATTAAAGAAGGTTTTGGGATTGAAGAAAAAGAGGGGGAAAAACTTTGTTAGATTGAAGACTAATAGTACTACTACTTCTTGAAGGATGTGAAAGGAAAAAGGAAAGGAGGTGAGGGACCCAATAGGAATTTTACTAGACTTTCGACAGGATAAAGTGAAAGGTAGAATTTGATTTTTTTTTTTTTGGCAAAGAAAGGTAGAATTTGATTTAATGAATAGGTTTTTTTTGAATAATTATGATGATTATATATAACTTGTAAGGTACATAATTTGCTTGTTCAAAAAAAGGTACATAATTTGACTCATCTTTCTTTTATAATCTAATTGTTCAGGTGATAGACATTTCAAGATAGATTGAGCTTATCGATTTGATTTTTTTCCCCTTAACCTTTTAGATGTTGAAGAAAAATTACATAATTTTACTCTTATGATCCTTTTTCCTTTTTATTAAAAGAATTTTTAAAGCCATTTGTTATGTAAATAAATCATTTTCTTTTCGAGGAAGTTTGTTTCCTATTTGCTGTCTTTTCTTTTTAACCTCAAGGCCTTCAAGGCAATTTCTATCACTTGCTACAAGCTGTTGTAGGTGGCTTGCTGAAGTAGTAGCTTTCCAAACATTTCAAAAGTTAAGCTGAAAATTTGAATAACATTGTCAGCAATCTATTAGCATATTTTAATATTATCGAGTCATACACAAATCATCATATTATGACTTTTTGTGCCCGGAATTAAGCTCAGACGAAGGTTCCATTTGCAATTTAGAGTATCAAAATTTAGAGGGTCATCAGAAAAATATATATTTTTTCTGGTTCTTGAAGAGTCATTAGGAACATAAAATAATCTTTTAATTATTGGAACAAAAAGAAGAATGGCTGTCCTGCATTGTTAGCTTCATAGCCATAGTATTACCCGATCCATCAAGGATAAAAAAAAAAAGTACGGCCAATAAAAATGTAGAATTATAGTATTGTAAATACATGAACGAAACAATATCGAAGAAGGATATTGTTGGTGTCCTTTATATCGAAGAAGGATAAAGCAAGGCATGGTAGGCCATTTTTCTTGTTGAACGTAAAGGGGCCCTTCTTATGAAGATTGTGGTTGGCGATTTTGGACCAAGCGATTTCATAGGTAAGCCTGCTTAAGGAAAGTAGTACGACTACGTCTGCATATTCTAGTCAATTTTTAATGTCAACAATAAGCCCATTTCCATTCAATGAGGCAACAGATGCAAATTTCTATTGCGAATGCAGGATTGGAGGTCTTTCTCCCTTTTTTTTTTTTTAAGCTAGGAAGTGGTTAATTCCTTATCACAAGGAGAGAGTAAAGGGAATGAGGTTCGAACCTTATTTTTTTCATCTGGATGTTCACACATTTTATCACTTGGACTACTCATGGAGTAATCTCTCATACTTTGTTGGCTACGCTAATTAACAATAAAAATTTAATGGTTCTGAGAGTGTTTTGCACTGGAGATGGTATGATCTTGGCTTGGAGGCCTCATGTCTTTCTAACTACATTGAGAATAAAACTATCGTCCCAAGAAATGAAAGAAGAGGAATCCTGGACAGTAGAGCATTGCAATTGATATGGCCAATGCAAGTTATTTGTGAATCTTAAGGGCCACAAGTCAGTCAAGATTTAAAAGACCATGCTACTTCTACAAACCAAGAGACGACCAACCAGCAAGAAGCTTGAGACTTTCATGCTATGGTTGTAGATTAGATGCATAGTCCAAGTTCTTGGTCCCCAAAATTTTTTGAATCACTCTGAAATTCTGCTTCAAAACCTGCCACCATATAGGCCCCATTTCATGCCTGCCCATCTTGGTGCTTTCCGGAAAATTCAGGGACCCAGCTCTGGAAATCTTGGAAGATAGAAAAGTTTTTGATGCATTGTCCCCTAGTCTGCCACATATTGACAATTAGAGAATGAAAATCGTGTGACAATTTGCTGTTGCTTAATGTAATCAAAAGAGACATGAGTAATTTGTGCCATACAATCAACAAGATACCGTTTCCAGGTCATTTTTATGTCAAGTTCTTGCTTATATGATAGGATTACACTAGCAAATGGAGCAACAAATCCTGTCAAGTTCTTGCTGACAAGGGCGACCTAATTTTGCCACTTGATATGCATATATAAATAATAACAAATCGCAATAGGCCTTAACGTTTTTTTTATATTTTAAAACTTCTTTAAAATAAATGATTTTTATTGTTTAAAATTTCTAACTCCTATTATATTTTTAATTAATTTTACATAGTATGATTCATACGACAGATCAATTTATAAACATAGTGATATAAATTGAATTTTTAATGTATAAGTATGAATTCAAAACTTATTTAAAATTCTTTTTGAATTCCATGAAACAACATAAAATAGAGAAATGTGGGTGGCTTTTCTGTCCATGTTTAACTTGAGTGGGACTTTTCTTTGTCAAGTTGCTATCATTTGCCCTGAAAATGTTGTTAAGAGGTCAAAAACAGCAAGCAATGGAAAGCTCTTCCAATGTTCATTTCTTTAAGCAACTAAAGCAGCCAAGTGGACGTCACAATCTTTGTATGTCAATTGTCTCCACAAATTAAAATTTCAACAACATTGATTATTGGAAAATGATTCTTTTCTTAACTGCCAATAAAAAGTGGCATGTCCTTAACATTTTCACATGTGCAGTTGAAATTGACATTCAATGAAAAAAAAATAATAATAATAGTAAAAAATAGATCAAAATTGCTATAATTTTATTGTTCCAAGCTTTTATGCTACTAAAAAATTGTCATTTTATCATTATTTATTGGTTCAAGTGGTAAAAATTTAAATTTATTTAAATAAAATTTTAGATTCAAATTTTATAGATATGGAAAAAACAGATACATAAAAAGTTTGCTTTTTTATGAGTCTACTCTATTTGAAAAAACGTTATGAAAGATTGAATTTTCAATAAAAAAAGATATAATAAACTTTTAAAGAAATTGCCAAGTATAGGATTAAGATTGTAAAAATACAAAAATGTTTTAATGTATTGATTTATTGATTTAAAGTAATGTCCAACTGAATAAGTAATTACTAAAATCAATCTTGTTCATTTCGTAAACTAAAAGTAACCGAGTGAGTATATAATATATCTAATTCATTAATAGTATATGTACACAGAGTTTGTATCCGGACATTTAAAGCAAGCTGTATTTATCATCATTCTCTAAACTTAAGTTATATTTAGTGGTTGCTTAAGGGTGAAGAGCATTGCATTTATAATTAAACTGGCTTGGAGTGATGGGATGGGAGCATATGCATATGCGTATGGATCTCAATCAAATCTCAATCCCATTGCTCAAGTGGTGAAATTCATCCACCATTATTTCATTGTCCCCTTTGCTAGTTGCTTGAGTGAGAGCCTATACTTAGCTTATGTTCTCTACTCCTCCCTCAACATCTCCTACTATTCTTCCCCCCACCCCAAAAAGGGCCAAAAAAAAAAAAAAAAATTATAAAAATACAAAAAAGATGGCAATGTGTATATAGAAATTTACTTGTTTTCAAAAAGCTTAATTAACTAATTTATACACTTTGTATATATTATCCTTAATGATTTTATAACAAAGAAATAAATTAAGGACTCATCCACATTGCTTCTTCCAAATTTTTTAATTGTAGTGGGGAAGGGATGGAGACAGCAACATATCCTCTCCAATTACTTTATAAAAATGTTAGGCCTAGATCCTAAAACAATAAAAACTGTCTATAACAGCCAAGTTAATTATGTTGCAAAATTTGGATATCTGATTTATGGGATGAGGTTTTTTTTTTTGAAATATATATATACATTAAACTCAAAAAAATTCAACCATTTAGTTTTTTTAAACTGTTTAATAAATTACACAATAGTATCATAATTTTCTTTTTATTTTGATTTAAATTATCCGTATTCAGAATTTATTTTACTCTAAATCATATGATTTAACCAAAAAATCATAAAAATAGTAAAAATATTCGAATAATTAATTTAACAAAATTATATACACCAAAATTTAAACTAGAGACAGTAATTTAAGTGTAAACATGAGATTAATTTCAGACTTTATTTCAATTTTCAAGTGTAAACCTTTAGAAAGTTTTTACCTTTCACCAAAAAATCATAAAAATAGTAAAAATATTCGAATAACTAATTTAACAAAATTATATACACCAAAATTTAAACACAAAACAGTAATTTAAGTGTAAATATGAGATTAATTTCAGACTTTATTTCAATTTTCAAGTGTAAACCTTTAGAAAGTTTTTACCTTTCACCAACAAAGAATAAACAGAAGAGAAGCCATCTCAAGAACACTTCTTTAATATGTATATTGCACAAGACAGACAAACAATACAAACAAAGGACATTGAAAATAACACCCAACAAAACTCTTCCCTACACCATCTTCTCCTTTCTCCTCCTCCTAAACAAGGGAAGTGACCCTTTCTCTGTTCCTCTACAACCGGGCACATCACTCCTCTGGCCTTTGCAAACCCAATTAAAAAAGGATTATAAAAATTGGATCTTTCTAGCAAAGGACTAGATTCTGAAACATTGGGATTGGGAGAGGAAAAGATTGGGAGAAGTGTATGTGAGAGATGTGGGATGCTTCAGGCATTGATGAATCTGCTTTCTTCATGTTTTAGGCCATTTGGGCATCAGCAAGACAATTATAGTAGCAGTGGTCGTAACAGTAGGTTTGAGTCTGTTGGTGGTGTTAGTAGAGAAGGTAAAGATGGATTACTTTGGTATAGAGATATTGGAAGATATGGGTCTGGTGAATTTTCAATGGCTGTTGTTCAAGCTAATCAAGTACTTGAAGACCAAAGCCAGATCGAGTCTGGTTCATTTGGAACTTTTGTTGGTGTTTATGATGGTCATGGTGGCCCAGAAGCCTCTCGTTACGTCTGTGATCACTTGTTTAGGCACTTTCAAGGTTCGTTCTTTTATTTATTCTTTTTTTTTTTTTTGGAAATTTTGTGAATCATCTTGTTATCTTGGTTGATTCCCTTTTTTTTTTATTTGGATTCTTTAATGGCTTTTAAACAGTCACGTTTCTTTGAACTTTTGTGGGTTCATGGATTGGGAACTGCTAGTAGTGATCCTCAATCAATTTCTTTTTTCCAAAGTTTCTTCTTTCAGCTGGGCTTTTTACTGACTTTAAATGATATATAAGTGGTTCGCAGTTAAATTAGATGTTCCCTGAACCTTTTTTTTTAATAAGAAAATATAGAAAAGGAAGTAGTTTTCTTGTGTCAAGAATCAGGATCATTGCTTGTTTTGTTTCATCGGATTTCAAAAAGTAGACTACAGCTTGTATTGGTTTGGCAACTGTTAGATGTACCTTTCTTGCTTTTGACATCCAAGTAGAATGCAATTTTTAGAGTGTCCTTATCTGTTTTTATTTTCTTTATGCTTGTCAATTTTTATGCATGACTGTTAAGGATATTTCCATTTTCATTTTGTCTTTTGTGGAAGCTTTTGAAAGGTTGCTGCTGCTGCTTTTGATTGGTCTTTTGAAAGGAAAATCTCTTTTCTTTTCTCCTCATTTCCCTCCAACCATACATAGTGTTACAGTTGAAATTTGGCACGAGATGGTTAAGTGTAAATTGCTCTTTGGCTGGCATTTAGTAAGGGACTCATTGAATTGTAGGTTTAAAGCTAAAACTAATTCAATTTTTGGTTTCAAAACCGATTTACTGCAGTTTCTTTCTCCTATTTTGAAAGCTAAGGAACTGCTTCAAATATCGTTACCCAAATTCCAACATTCTTTTATGTTTTGAAAATATTTTGTCTTTGGCTTTATTAAGGAAATGTTCTTGTTGTTAACTTCAAGGAGGAGCCTTTCTTATGTTGGCATTCTTAGGATTTGTGGTTATGCAGCAATATCAGCTGAGGCACAGGGAGTTGTATCAGCAGAGACTATTCAGAGAGCTTTTCACGCAACAGAAGAAGGGTTTACTGCTCTTGTTTCCGAGTCATGGACTACTAATCCCCAAATTGCAACTAATGGGACTTGTTGTCTAGTTGGAGTGATATATCAACAGACGCTCTTTGTAGCAAACCTGGGAGATTCTCGTGTCGTGTTGGGAAAGAAAGTTGGCAATACTGGAGCAATTGCTGCTATACAATTATCAACTGAGCATAATGCAAACCTTGAGGCCATCAGGCAGGAACTCAAGGAATTACATCCACATGATCCCCAGATTGTTGTCCTTAAGCATGGAGTTTGGAGAGTTAAGGGAATCATTCAGGTTACTTCTAATAGCCAACTAATCCATTAAATTTTGTCAAATAGAAGTGAATGCCAAGAACACTTTTGAATTTTCTTATGCCTTCTTGCATTATCAGCCATATTATCTATTCAAAAGTTTTGATGTTTTTGGCAAGTGCTGAGAAATTTTTTGAACTTTTGAATTTTCTTGTGCCTTCTTGCATTATCAGCCATATTATCTTTTTCAAAATGTTTTGATGTTTTTTGTTAGTGCTGAGAAATTATGCAACTGCTTGATTGGATACTTTTAGACCTTGGATATCTAATCAAGGAAAATGATTTTGTTCACAATTTGGGGATTCAGTCATGAATGCTCTAGTAACTAATTAAATATTTGTTGTCATTGTTAATGAAAAATTAAACTCTTACCCTATTATGTCCTCTGTGATAGGATACGTAACATCTAGAAAACTGTTAGAGAGAGTTTAAATTTTAGTAAAAGACCAGAGCGGAGCGATGTGTGCTCTAACAGAAACCACATCATGCCTATATCCGTGCAAGGATATTACTAAATTACGTTGTTCAGGAAGATTTACATGGTTGTTTGTTGGTTGGAAAAGCATGTGTCAATACATTTGAGGACATGAAAATATTTGTTAGAAAAATGTAGGCCTATAAATTCTTTGAATTTTTTTTACGTTGTAGTAGCTTGAAATTTTCACAATCACCTAGACATAGAAGTTCTGTGCTGATAGAAGAAATACACGGCATTTTTAGCCAGGGATTTTGTGATTTACATTATTGGTACACTTGTGACAATAAGCAATTTGATCATGAAATGAGTTTGGATCTCCTTTCCCTCTTTACCTGGTTTCCTGACTTTGTATATGTGTCATGGATCCTTGCATCACATAATGGTTTACTTATGAAGATCTTGTTCCTCAGTTTTCATGGTCTTGTTCCACTACAAATGGATATATTACATTACAGACTCCATCATTGACTTCTGTGCAGGTTTCTAGATCTATAGGTGACGTATATATGAAACACGCACAGTTTAACAAGGAGCCAATTAATGGAAAATTCAGACTCCCTGAGCCAATCAACATGCCTATCTTGAGTGCCAATCCAACTATCCTTTCCCATCCTCTCCAACCAAATGACTCGTTTCTCATATTTGCATCTGATGGTCTTTGGGAGCACTTGAGTAATGAAAAAGCTGTAGATATTGTACACAGCCATCCACATGCAGTAAGATCCTTTACTTTTTAAATGTTTTCAGTCGCTTTTGTCCTGTTAAAATTGCATTCATATGGATTGATTGGCTTGGAGATCATCTTTTAAGTTCTCTAGTAATTGTTCAATAATATTAAACATTATATCGTTGGAATTGTTTAGTGCATTACTGCATGTTGCTTGAGTTTTCTCTGCATGTTCCGGTGTTTTCCTTGCTCAACATGTATGGAACATCAAATCTTGACTAAGATTTCTATTAGCCACCCTGTTTCTATAGCGGTTTTCTTGTTTCCCTTATCTTTCACAAACATACACTCTGTATAACTGGGAATATTATTCTGTGCGCATTAAGATGTAGGAGATGCTAAAATCAGAGTGATAAAGAATACAACCTGCTTAGTTCACAAATGATTGAAATGCTGTCCTGAGCGAATCAGCTATTTTCCGGCTGTATTCACGAAAAATTGTGTCATTCTCTTTCTCCCTCTCTGGTTCAAATAGGCAGTATCCGAAAGGTAGATTATGATAATCGTTAGTGTTAGTTTGCATCAGGTTTTGTAGAACTCCACTTCTGTTACCTGCTGCATTGTTACCATTTGCGTACATGATCCAGCTCCCAATTTGCTCTTGCTGCTTCTCCTTTTTACCTGTGTATAGTTCAACTCAACTGTCCATGTCTAATGCTCCTGGTAGTTATGAGCATATCAGATGTGCTCATACTCAAAAACTTCTGAATGCAGGGAAGTGCCAAAAGGCTTGTCAAGGCTGCGCTCCAAGAAGCAGCAAGAAAACGAGAGATGCGATATTCAGATCTAAGAAAGATCGACAAAAAGGTTCGACGCCACTTTCATGACGACATAACCGTTATTGTTTTATTCTTGAATCACGATGATATATCCAGAGGCACAGTGCAAGACCCTCCGGTCTCCGTCAGAAGTGCTCTGGAGCACTGATCATTTCATTTGTGAACTGAAATTCACAAGTTTTCGGCTTCCTCTGGTGATTATGCTTTCAACATATCACTGCCAAAAATTTATATCGTCTTCTTTATAGATATAGAGCTGCACTGACAAAGCGGTTGCATTGTACTCTACTCGGACACCAATACTGAGAACCTACTTTACTTATTTATGAAAGGCTTTAAATTTGTATAATGTTGTTCATTAGAAAATCACTTTAATTTATCCCTGGTAAAATAATCTGCTTTTTTTTTTTTCCCTCATTTGATGGGTTGATTTAATTATTTTGAAGTTTATACTGTGTGAATTTACAAGAGAACAAAGTTTACCCAACATTTTAAGGAATTCAAACTTCTTATTATATGAATCAACAAATGCTATAATGTTCATAAATTTTATTTTAAAAGAAAGTTCTCCATAAAAAATTTACAAATTAATATATATTTTATTAATGATTGTAAAGTATAAATAAAATAAATATTTTGTATTATTTCATATTTAATTTTTTTATTTCATTTTTAAAAAATTTATTGATAGATTTACAAAATATAGTGTAAAATAATACATAATTTATTTAATCATTT
>CATIWK010056685.1:0-17265 GCA_949634005.1 Mallotus japonicus | reverse complement strand
TGAAAACGAGTTATACCATAAATTAAACATTTTAAGAATTGAAAGTAAAATGACCGTTTGTCACACTTCAAAAGAAGGTAGAAATGTGATCAGTTTAAAATGTATGGCATAGATTTATTCTCAAAGAATCAGCCCAAATTGTCAATTGCTCATTTGCAAAGCATTTGCGCATGCATTGATGACCAGTAGCCTCAAAGGCCAAGAACTATATATATGTAGTTTTTTTTCTGTTTCTTTGCTTCAGGATTTTTTTCTTGTTCTACTGCCCATTGGGCTTTGATCAATGAATCTTCCTTTCCCCAATGAATCTTCCTTTCACAGCTAACAGCTGTGGACTGATTCCAAAAAAACAAAAAATGCTACCAACATCAAATGTGAGTAACCAAATTTGCTGAGGAAGGGCCTGCCACTATTAACCCATTAGCAACGCAAGAGAGGCAGGACCAAGACTAAAATTTACATTTACCCTTACTGCTTTAATTCTACTAAACGAATTCATTTCATTTTTAAGTAAATTTTAAATAGAAATGAATTCATTTGCAAATAAATTCTTATTAATGAAGTGTGTTTAATTTAAATGAACTTAAACATTTAAATAAATTTTCTTAGAACTTGATTTAGTAATAAACAATTCTATAAAATTAAAAAAAAATTGAAATTAAAAATGAATTTGATAAAGTTTTCAATTAAACCAAACAAAATATTAAGGATATTTAATACAAAACTACAAAAATACAGAAAAACCACAATGCACTGTTTGAAATGGTTTAGAAGTAATGTCAATCCCCAATGAACTTCCTCTTCTTGGATGTGTTCATGTATGGTCGAATCACCCATTCATTCTGTGCTTCATTCTGATCCATTGTTCCCAGCTTTATCTGCATAGGATTAAACCAGGAGGTAATAACTCAGACATAAGATAATCTAGAAATATCTAGACATTGCAAATGAATAATTGATTCAGAATATGTTGCAGCACCAGTTTACAGCACTTGTATTGAAAGCATCTTAGCCCGTCTATGACTTATATAATCCATCAGTCAAAACTGACCCAAGAAAAACTAAGAAATATTTCCACACCTTTATTTTAAATGTTTACTTCAAAATTCAAGGTACAATCACCCCTTTAAAAAAAGAAAATGAGTAATAATTACTGTACAACAAAAAAAGCAAATCTCAATTTTACATTACCAATAATCAAAGAACTTTGTGGCACACAAGGGGCTATATGACGTTGGCACTCAAGTTAAGGACCGTAAAAAAGTAAAATACAACCAGAATTACCTGATAAAGCCGCATTTCAAAGCGCGGACCAATCTCTTTGAGCTCAACAGTTTTCGGACCTCCATGCTTTTCATAGATGTGATGCCTGCATGTCACAAGCAGTCAAGTGAATATTTGGGTGGGGATGGGGGGAGGGGGAGAAATTTGATGGCATTTCTCAATCTAGTTTTACTTTTAAGGAGGAAGAAACATCTCTAAAAACACGAGTTTACAAATGCTAATTGAAGACAGCATGTCAAAGCATGAAACCACAGCACTCACACAAATGAGAAATATAATATTAAATTGACTTGAATAAAAGGACTTCAAATATAAGAATTTATTTGATTTAACTGAATGACTAAAATTTATAATTTCAACGAAGAAAGGAGAAGCAATGCTCAAACAAAATATGAGATGTATTTCATAATGAGTTTGAATATCTGAAATTACAACTTTTGAGTTTGTATTTCATATTTGCACAGACAAATTATGATCTACATTATGGATTTGGTATTTTATTCAATGAATCAACTCAACTAAAGACCATTTACACATTAAAAATACAAAAACTAATGCATCCAATTCAAAATTTTCATTTCAGATGACAAACTATCCACATCCCTAGAGAAAATTCTAGGAGGCAAGAACAGGTCAGTGAGGCATAATATTCCAAAGCCACATCTACCCAAATCATTGGCCATGATGCTAGCACTTAAACTACAAAAATATTTACTACCTACTTTAAGATCATTGATTAGGCATTCTAAAAGTGTTGCATGTTTTTTTCTGGATCAAGAAGCTACAATAATTCATGTGCTGATAAAGCATACTTCAACAGGTAAAATTTGTTAAATGGATAATTATGAAGAAAAATATTCTTCAAGAAATTGGACTGTGGACCAACCTGAATGAAATATAGTCAGACTGATTCGCAAAAGTAATAATGCGTTTAGTGTCTGGCTTTGGCATTGGGAAGAGATGCTTCAAAATGTTGGCCGTCCTTTCTCCTAGCTATTAATAGTAAACACTAATTAATAAATGAGACAAAAAGGAATAATATAGATTTGGAAGACAACATATAATCAACAGTGAAGTGCCAATTCATAAACCAGATTAGTAATTCCTAAAACATATTATTTTTAGCTCATCATATTTATGCAGACAGTTCACTAAACCAGTGAAGTTTTAAGATCTTATGGGGTCCCATTGATAAAATTCCTAATTACTATGCCTCCATCTAATTGTCATTTTAGTAAGTTTAATGTAGCAACTATAACAAATTATAAGATGCGCATCAAGCTTTTATCCCTGTAATTTTATTTGGAGCTCCAATGTCATCAATAATTGATCCGAAATGATGCCATTAATAAAGCAGCAAACTGAGTATGCATATAATAAATAGTATCATTTCAATGGACTTTTTCCCACAAAATAGAAAATCCATTATTAGCTTAAAATTTGCACCTGAGAAACACTGTTCCAAGACTTATTAGCTCCTCAAAAGGTGAAAAAATTCTTATGGCTGCTAAACTTTCCACCGTGAACGCAGATTGTTAAACTCAGAAATAGATAGTTGGTGCACAAAAAGGAAATACCTTGGTTTTAAAATTGTTAAGAATCAAATGTGGGTATGCCTCAGGCATTGTTCCGATTGCTTTCTTGTCTTTGATGTCATGTCTCGTAACCTACAGTTGAACACCTAATTAGCAAATTAAGCACCCATTACAAAGCAAATACGCTAATCAAAAGCCTGAAAAGAAAAGAGTAATAACTAGAATACATACCACATTGAGCAATCCAAAGTAAGCAGTAGGACCAAAAGGCAGATGACTTATAACTAAACCATCAGGCACGCCACGATGCTCATGAACTAAAATAACATCTGTGTAATCATGTGCACGACAACTTTCAATAATTTCAGAAATAACCTGCATATAAGAAAAACATCCAATAAAATCCTTGACATGATGAAATAAAAGAATATAGCATAACTTCTAGTCCCAGAAACCAACAGTGAATTATATTCAATAACATATCACATTGAAGCACTCCAACCTGCTGCAAGAATTATCAAGAAGTCCCAATCTATGCTCATACCATCACAAGGCACATTCATTTGCTTATGCAAATCTAGTACTGAATCAGATGATGCATGGAATAATTCTTTTTTAGTATCAGTCTATTAAAATAGAAATTAAGACAAAAAGTACAAGCTGCACATTGGTGTTTTCCTGCAATTATGCCTTATAAAAAAAAAAAAAAATCTTCAGGTAAAATACTAACCTGACCACCACGATTGATTCGTTCTGCATTGGGAAAGACAAATTTCAATTCCTACAAGATCAATGGGCAATGAACTACAATCAAAGACCCCCAAAAAAAAAATCCACGAAAACATATAAATAAAATTCAGTAATTTCAAACCTTTACAAACTGAATAAGAGGAGCACTTGGATTGCGAGAAGTAGTAAGTAAAATTTTAGGATCTCTTTCAGTAGCATTTGCATACTCGTCATCGATATGAGTCTTTGGAACTAACAAAATTTACCAAACACAAATTAGCAAATACACATTATAATCAATTGAACCCCTAATTTAAAAAAAAAATAACAAAAATTAAAACTTTACCTGTAGTGTTTTCATCTTCGAGGTCAATTTCTTGGCGAAGAGCAGCCTCTTCGTTTCTAAGCTCAGTGGGAATTGGCTTCCCCTCTTTAAGGAAAACACACACACACACACACACACATATGAATCAATTTCATGTAAACACATAAAACGAAAAATTAAAATAAAATGCGTTTTTTTACCAGCAAGAGCTTCTTTGATTTTGCGTTTCTTGTCGTAGAGTAATCTCTCTTTGCCTTCTAAGCTTTTTCTGTATAAATATTCTCTTCTTAATCGAATGTTTCTACGCAACATTTCTCCTATAAAATTAAATACACAACCAACTTTAAACCAAAGCTCTGCTTTTTTTTTTTTTTTTTTTTTTTAAGCAGAGAAGAAGCTGAGATTTTGCTAGGGTTTTAGAATAGAAAAGTCGAAGGAGAGAAGAAGAAGAAGAAATTGGCTAACCGACGTCGTTTTTATGAAGTGTGATAGTAGGCAAATTTGGGCTTAAAGTCCATATCAATATAAAAGGCCCAATAATTAAAACATTATCCGCTATCTAAATTTCATGAATTTTTATTAAATCGATTCAATTTAAAAATGACCATAAAAATAATAAAGATTTCTCAACCACTAATTTAATGTGATTATGTATATTACAATCCAAACCCAACACAATTTTTAAGTAATGAAATTTTTTTTAAACCGATTTTAACAGTTGTTGATAACTAACAGGGGTGTATTCAATTAGAATTTTAAAAGATTTTAATTGATTTCAAAAGTTAGGTGGTATTCAATTAGAACTTTTAAGGAGTCTAGGAAAGTTAGGGGGTATTCAATTAAGATCTTTAAAAACTTAAAAAAAAGTATGTAAAAGTTAGAAGGTATTCAATTATAACTTTAATAGTCTATAAAAGTAAGATGGTATTCAAAAAGTCAATGACTTTTATAGACATTAGACTTTAATATACTTTTACAGACTTTTTATGTGATGGTATAAATAAAAAACCTAAAATATTCTCTTGTACTTCCTCTCAAGATTTCAAAAGACTTTTTTGTTCTAGGTTTAGAACCCTAATCCTACGAGGAAAAAAAAATCTTGAAGCGATATTGATAATTATTCAATCTTTTTTGGAATTGATTTTGATTTTGGATTCGTGTGGCTTCATGATTTTGTTGGATTATTGATATTTGTTAACATGTGTTTGTTGAATACAACTTGATGAGTTTATTTATGAACAGTTCATCTTATAATATTATATACTTTAGGATTATTGATATATGTTTGTTGGATTCATCTATTTCCTTATTCCTTGTAAGTGTATTCTAATCAGTTATAGTTGTAAAAAACAAAAGACCACTGATATCACCATAAATAATAATTTCTGAAATTTCAAGCAGAATGACACGTGTTTCATCCCTTGACAAATTTTGCATCCCTTCTTATAATATCTTAGGGGTAGCCTCCTTTGTATTTCCTTGCTTCCTCTATTATGTGCATTGTCTTGTCGGAACAAAATCGTCTGTTACAATACATTTTTACAATTTTTTTTTATTTTACATAATAATTTAATATATTAAGAACAAATTCTATCTTCTAGTCTTTTCTGATGTAGGACAAATTGTTATTATTATTTTTGTTGGGTCACTTGGTACCAATTGCAATTTTTAGATCATTTTATTCTAGTGTAATTGAACCATAAATTATTTTAATGTAAAAATTATTTTTAGAAAAATTATTTTATTAAAAAAATCATTGTTTTTTCCATGTTGAGGTCATCTATTACTTATGATTACGATTAAAAAAATTTGTTTCATTATTTGTCAAGTTGGTTTTATCTAGTAATGAAAAATGCTAATCTTCATATAGGTACTTATATGCTTTTGTCTCAATAAAATAAATATCTTAATTATTAAAAAAATTAAATTGAAAGGTTTTCTTTTATTAGTTTTGTAAAAGTTTATTTTTATTATATGAGAAATATATGTTTATTGTTCAAAATATGTATTTATCAAAATCAATAAAAGTTTTTCAATGTCTATAAAAGTTTATAAAATTCTTTTAAAATAAAGTTTATAAAAGTAATTGATAAATTGATAAATTCTATCAAATTCATTAGAAATTTATAAATTTTGTAAAAGTTATTCACTTAAAAAAAAGTCTATAAATGTCTTTTAAAATCCTAGTTGAATACACCCCTAAGTTAGCTTTTACTGGCTACTTCGCTATGTACATACAGTCACATAAAGAGTAATATGTAGAAATAAGGCATATATTCCCATCAAGAAAAGTTGGAGAATTTTTTTTTTTTAAGAAATTCATGTAACTTAAAAATTAATGGGCATAAAATTTACAAAATTAGTTGAAATAATTGAATTTTTTTTTTTTTTTATGATATAGAGTCGATGATACTTGAGAGTATCAATTAGCAAAATTAAAGTTTTTTTGAATATATAAGTTTCTTATGCGCTTTAAAAGTCTTTTAGAAAATAATAGAATAATAGATGTCAAGAATTTTCAAGTTTGATAGCCTTAAGAAGCATATATTCCCATCAATTATAGGCAGCCAGCTAAAAGAATTCCAGATTTCTTTTCCTGAAAACCCATTTTTTAATGTACATAATGCATGGAAGCAACTATATAGGGACAATTAACACTTGAGAGCTTGCATCACTGCTGTTGTGCTTCTTTTGGTTTGACAGAAATGGAACATCAGCCCCAAAAACAACAAATCAATGAAAAGGGCATATGCCTAAATCAGGTCTCTTGCTTGCTCTCTCAAACACACACGTCTTGCTGCTGTTCAGTTCATTAACTTGTTTGTTTTGAAATCTTTTTATGAATTAAAGGTTTTTTTTTTTTTTTTAAAAAAAAATTTTGCAGGCAAAAAAAACATAAAATGTTGTCCAAAAATAAAAGCGAAGGGAGAAAGAAGCTTTGTTGAAGGATGGTAAATCTTATTTATATCAATTTGTCCTAATTCTAGAGTTAATATTTTTTTTTTGTTAGTGATCATTTCTTAACTGTTGCAGCCTCTTTGCTTTGTGCTGCTGTTGGGTCTGCGACATATGCTTTGATGCCAGTATTGTGGTAGGATAAAAGGCTGCATAAAGGTGGTGTCAACTGCTCTTATTGTCAAGTAGCTGCAACCTTATTGTCAAGTTAATAACCAAAAGCCCAGAAAAATTCAAAAGATGCATTTAACATCTAGTTTGTTTAAGCATGTAGTTTCTTGGAAAAACATATGAAAGTTTGTTTTTTTTTTTTTTTCCTGTTGCAAGACAAGCAAGTTGCTTGTAAGGGTTTCACTTCATGCATTAAATCTTTGATCTCATCAGAGAAAAACACGCAGTGCAAGAAATTTCCCACCTTTTGTTATATAATCACTTTGCTAGCCATGAATCCATGGAAGAATAAGAACACATTTCTTTTTTGTTTTCTCTACAAAACAATATGACAAATCTCAGAAAAAGAAAATTGAATGATTTGAACTGGGAATTGTACATCAACAATGTACATGAAAAGTACAAAACAAAATTTGTATGCACAACGACGACAACGCTGCTTAAACAATATAAATTCTGTCAAAAGTAGCTGGATTGTTCTTGCAAGAGTTCCAGCTGTGCCAAAACTTTTGCAACTGCTGATTTTAATCTCGGCTCACCTTTTTGTGCAAGATCAATGAGGACCATCTGAGCAAACCCACCATATTGTGCTTTGAGTTCCTCAATTCTAAAGATCCTCTCCAATATCCACAGTGCTTTTTCTTGAGCCTTTACGTTTCCAGATTCCAACACTTTTGTGAGCCCTTGAAAAATTGACATTTTAGCAATGTAGTTGCTTCCACTCTCCCATATTTCATCCTGCAACAGAGTTGCAAGTGCGCTAAGAACAGCTTCATCAGTTTCCCTATCTTCACCTTCAAGGATCTTGATAAGAGGAGAGACAGCCCCAGCCTTGACCAAACAAAATGTGGTTTTGACAGTGCAATAGCCATCATGAACTTCACAAATTCCATCACCAGAAGGAAGCATACATGTCCATCTCGATTTTCTGGACTTTCTTAGAGCTAGTGAATTCTGTGATAGTTGAGCTAGTGATGTCGCTGCTCTACACTTGGCACCCAATGATCCAATTGAGAGCAACTTGACAAGCAAAGGTATCATCCCTAGTTCTGCAGAAATAAGCTGTAGTTTCTTGTCAGTAGGAACAGTGAAGCGAACAAAAATGTCTGCAGTGCGCTCCATTAGCCAGCTTGTAGTAGCTGAAGTTGAAGTTGATTCAGTTGATCTCATTATTGAAATCAAAACAGGCAGCAAGTTCCATTTCTTCATTATATCTGTAGCTTTCTTGTCACCAGTAGGAAGATTGCCAAGTATTCCAATCGCAGCAGCTTTTTCACTGACAGATGCTGATGTGATGACGATGTTCACAATGTTATTAAGAAGTGATTCTCCTAGCTGTTCCATCAACACTTCCGGTGAATCTTCGGAAAGAGTGTAAAGCAAATTTAAGGCAGTAGTTCTGTTTTTGATGTTAGTTTCTTTCAGGAAAGGCACAAGAAGTTGGACTGCACCATTTTCTTTCATCTTTTTTCTTACTTTGGCTGCTCTAGAATGTGAAGCAATGCTATTCAGTGCTTGTAAAAGATGAAACTGAATTACCGGACTGGACAGGTTCAAAAGAGATAGCATCTGCTGAGCCACATCTTGATTAACCAGAACAGATTCTGACTGAGCAATCCTTGCGAGTATGGCTGATGCTGGCTCTCGAAGAGTCATGAGCACAGATGTGACAGAGAATAGTAGCTGAAGTAGGGGGACTACCATGCCTGAACTGATTAAACGTTGTATGTTCTCTGTCAACTTGGACAAATTTTGCAATGCATTTAATGCAGATAACTTGGATTCAAGTTTTCCACATTTAAACATTTTGACAAGAGGTTCAACTGCCCCATCTTCACCTAAAGAAGCTCTACTTTGATCTGTGAGCTCCATTCTTGAAATTGCTGTTGCCATGAGGATCTTACTCATATCCGAACCTGTAAAAACAAAATGTTGTTTCATTTAGGTATGTTCTTGTCAAGAGTTGACAGCATTAATTTGAATACATTTTTTTTCACTTGTAACACCATGTTCTCTTAAATCAGTAAGTTTGCTAGGTCTGGCATTTAAATCTTTTAACAATTGATCCACATAGAATAAGATTTACCAACATTCACTAGCAAAAAAGCCGGTGCTGAACTAGAAAGCTCAGCTGCAAGATGCACCAAGTGAAAAGCAGCAGTAACATTACCTTCCTTTAGGTAACGCACTAAAGGTTTAAAATAACCAGCTTCCGCCATATGAAGTGCATTTTGAGTGTTGTTTGACAATGCAGTCAACAACTTTCCTGCATCATGAGCAGCAGTCGGGTCATCCCCATTAAGCATAGTGACTAGCATGACAATACAGCCTTGAATCCTTCCAATACGCCTCCGAACTGCTGAAACCTCTGAAAGTTCCAACAATAATCCTACAGCTTCCCTCCTTTCATCCACATCCCGAGTCAAAGATTTCACCAGTAGTGACAAATACCCAACATCTACCATCTGTTCCTGCAGACTACCACAATATGTAAACAATCTGAAATGCTTGTCAAAACAATTTACAATGGAAAGAAATGATCAATTCTTAGGTGATTCACCTTGATTTCAGTGTTATCAGAAGCAAGGATTCTTAGTATTTGAATTATAGTCAACCGGCTGTCAGGCTTGCTTGAACCTATCCTATTGAACAAAATTGGAACAACTTTATCATTAATCAATTCTTTCCTAAAAGCTTGATCCTTGACAAAATCGCGTAGTCCCAGAAGAGCGAGCCTAAAGTCATCATCATTTCCATACTTAAGCTGCAACACTACATCTTCAACACTGAGAGTAATAATTTCTTCCTCAATTTCTCTCTCAGATTCTAGTTCACTCACAAAACCTGATTCTTGACTAGGTCCTGGACTAGGATTTGCACTGGGACTTGCACTTAAACTGATGTTAAACTTAGCTTTCATCAATTCTTTATGCAGTGCTGCAGCCTTTTCTTTAATTTCTGGAGACACATCAATATTTGCAAATAACACGAGGCCTAAAGATCTACCAAGATCTTGAGTCAAGTCCTCTATGTGCTTAATGGATGATCTGCAACCTGTGCTTCTAATCGAGTCCTTAACTCGCTTAAGCTCCTTCTCAAGGGATTCAACTGCTTTACTAACGGGAGGCCTGTCCGTGATCTTATCATTGTCCTTAAATTCTGCAAGAATTGGCGTAAACTTATCAAGCAGAACAGCAAATTCAGCAAAGATATTGTTATCGAATTTGGAGTTCTTTGCAAGTGATGCCACCTCATCTGCTGAAGCTTGCGGCTCGTTTACATCCTCACAGAAGTTGCTGCTCTCACATGTTTGCATCTCTGTATATGTTTTCTCTAAAAGGGTTGGATAACAAGATTCAGTAGCAACAAAATTTTGTTTGAGTACTGAAAATTGTGAAGGAATTCCAAAATTCAACAGCCGAAAACATCAATATTATAGAGGCTTTGGAGGGAGGGAACTGAGCAGAAAACTAACACTTTTTTTTTTTTTGAACAACGAAAACTAACACTTGAAAACAATTAAAGGTCAACAACAACATACTGTAGAACAGCTATCAGAATTTCTTCGATAAACATCAAATTGACCATTCAGTCAAGAATATACAAAATTTCAAGTAAGCCCGTGTTGTTTACAACAAGAATTCAACAAGGAGAAGAACGTTCAAGAAATTCAAAGAATAAGAAATGAGGAGGAAATGAACCTGAGGAAAACAGGAAGAAATGACAAGTATTTGGCTATCCAGTAAATTCCTCTTGGACGGGATTAACAAGCAAGTAAAAGATAGGATAGGAGAAGCGCAGACAAGCCACAAAGAGGAATCAACAGAAACAAAAGACTGATACTCCTTTTGTCAACTATCGGTCTTGTCTCTACCCTTCACCTTCATTTACATTTGGAGATGCATATAAAGATTTTACTGTGGTATATGAAATTGGAGACTTCCTATTTGGAATTTTGTGAAAGAGGTATCTTTTTGGTCAGTGTCATCAGTCGGCTATGACTTGTTTTTTTTATGATGATGATAAGAATAATGAAATAAGATCAGATTTCTCCTTCTTTTGGCTTCTTTTTCTTGGATGTTTATTTAATGTGGTGTACTGAATAAGAGAAGACTGAGTCAAGAAACAGAGTTTTCACCCCTCTGTTTCTGTATTTTCTATGTGCTTTACATTTCAACATCGCATTTACTGCATCTTTTGAATAGAAAATACGGAGAACTGTAAGAACCCAATTCTTAGAATTTGGAATTGGATTAATCAAAACCCAAAAATCTGGCCTCAAGGTCAAACCCGTTCTGTTCAAGGATCCACCATCATATTTGGAGTTGATTCGTTGTCTGCCTCTGACCTAGACATCTTGGAACAAGAAAAGAAAAGGAAGATTTCAAAAAATTGAATTGGAATTCCTTTAATCTAAAAAACAAAACAAGTTTTTATTTATTATATGATTTGCTTTTTCTTTTTTTTTAAAAAAAAAAAGAAAACTTAAACCTTTTAAAAGTACGATGAAATAATAATAAAAATAATAGTATAAGAAATACCAAAATAAAATTTCACTGGAACAATAGTACATCTCGATGAATTTTCTTGTTGTTATTCCACAATCGCTTTGTTAGAGTTCTTTTGATTTACAACTCGATAATTCGTATGCTCCATTCAATGACTTTATTTAGCTATAAATTGACTTTTTGATCTTTGAATGAGTCCGATATAAAAATATCAACAGAAAATTCATAATAAGAAAATATCCGAATTTCATAAAGAAAACCCATAGAAATCCACTAAGTGCAAGAATTCCATAAAGAAAAATCATAAAAATTCCACTAACGGCAAGAACTCCATGAAAAGATATTTAAAATTTCAATTAAAAAACAAATAAATAAAATACATGTATTTATTTAATGTAAAAAATAAAATATAAGTAAATAGAATAGAAATCAAAGGACCACCACCATTTGAAAAAAATAATTGGTGATGGTCAAGTTAAAAGTTATATGAAAACTAAGAATTAAGAATTAATATATGATCTGCTAATTCATCTAATATTGTGCCAAATGTTTATCTTTTTATAGTTCATATAGTCACATTCATTGGCTACAACTTTTTGGTTGTCACATTGTTTTAATCGAATTCAACAAATTTGACCCGATTAGCATAGTTTTTTTTAAGGCCTATTGGACTAAAAAATTCAAACCTTTACGAGTTGGTGCAATTTTAATCCACTTTTAAAATCTTGGCACATATAGCCTAATTTGTCAAATTAGGTGCAATTATAGCCCTAAAATCATTTTAGTCAAAATTAAGAGAAAAGAGAATGACGTGGCATCTAACTCAGCATTATTAAAGTGGACCCATTGCCACATATACTGACCCGAGATGAAGAATTTAACTAAGGTTAGATAAGCTTTTCCCACCTCTAAAACGATGTCATTTTGTAAAAGCAAAACAAATCAAAACCGTAGTTCTTTTCTAATCCTCAATTGTCATTTCTTTATTGTCATCTCCGTTCTTTCTCCATCTTCTCCTCTGTAATGAAGTCTTCTTTATTTCTTCATTGCCTCTAACAAATCAAAACCCCTAATCATCTTACACGAGCTACACAAATGAAAATCCCTAATCAAAATCCCCTTCCTGCTCTTTATCTCCGTTCATAAAAAAGAAAAAAGAAAAACTTTAAAAACCTTTGTTCTTCATCTGCATTCATTTCTTCAACTTCGTTCTTCATTCTTTCCTTTGTCTCCTCTTATTCTTCAGCTAATCATCACAACTTAAAAAAAATAGGGTTCCTCTTCTTCTTCAATTAATATTCAATCTCAATTTAAATATTAGGGTTTGTGATGGATTCAATTGGGAATGCGTCTCTAAGTTCAAATGAACGAAGCAGTAGGAGAATTTGTCAGACGCATCAAGTGGAGTTGTTCTGTTACACATCAAATACTAGAAGAAACCCAAATAGGAGGTTCCTAAATTGTCCATTTTGGGAGGTCAGGTTTGATTTAATTTTGTTTAATGTATTTGTTACATGGTTAATTATTTGGTACATGGTCTATGCTGAAGATTCCTTGAATTGGTTAATACAGAGGAAGGAATGTAATTATTTTGAGTGGTGTGATTTTGAGACTTCAATTGGAAATCAACACGATTATGAGAAGGGGTTGGAGCTGAAGGTGGATTACATGGCTGAGAAACTAGCAAAGAAGAAGGCACTTATTCAAAATATGAAGGACGAAAAAATTATGCTGATGCAAAAAATCAAACACTTGCAAAATATGCTTAAAGATAGAGATGCAAGGGATAGAAATTTGTTGATTGTTGGGTTCGTTTTTGTTGTAATGTTATATTTTTTTAGTTTTATGTCAGAAAATGAAAGAAGGCAATTGTATCTGGCTTAGTTAAGGCAATATGGTCTTGCTAACTACAATGATTATGTAAGAATGCAAATGTAAGAATGAAATTTGCCTTTCTGCAAATTTTTGTGGGCATTCACTTTGAATTTGGGCAATTTATCAGTAATATCAGATTCTCAAACAAAATTTCCAAGATGCATTAACAATCGATAATAACAAACTGACAATTTGTAAGATGGGAAAAGGCACAAAATTCAACCTCACAAATGAACCAAGAATTTCTTCCAACATAATTCTATGAAAAGGCACAAAGCGGTTTTTGATTCTCAAATGGATAGTTTGCACATAAGATTTGCCCTTTACCTGTGCTAAAAATACCAAATTATTTGCCTTGACCTGTGCTAAATAACAAAATATGTGCATCTACCTGCGCTAAATGCCAAAATATTTACATCTACCTGTGCTAAAAATGTCCCTTATATATTTGCATCTCCCTGCGCTTAATATATGGAAAGTTTCCAACAATTATAATGACAAAATCTACATCAGTTTTCCCAAAATTATACTCCCACAAAATATGCATGGCTAAAGTTACTTTGCCTTTCCCTTTTCTTTATTTGTATTCAGCCTTGTATGCATCCTTGTCCTTGGTGTAGTTCCTTGAGATGTTGCAGAAGACTGACTTGGTATGGGTTGAGAGTTCATTGGCTGACTTGATAAACTTTGCTGCAAATTCTTGGATGCACTTGTCTGACTTGCTACAACTGCAATTGCTGATGCCCCACTCATATAATGAACTTTGGATTCTCCTGGCATCTGTATGCAATAGCAACATAATTCAAATAACAAAACTCACGTATGCATTCATAGCATAGCAACACAACTTGCAGCAGAAAAAATTTTAACACATCCTAACATAACCTGCAATATATGTTCCTTGTCTCTGAAAATATTCGAACGCCATAACCTTGTATTGTCTATGCAAGGAAACCAAAATGAAATAAAAATCATATTTTAGTACTCATTAAGGCTAGTATATAGATTTATTTATGATATCTCAATTGTAAAACAAACTTAGTAATACCTGTCTCCTTTCTTATTGCTTTTGTTTTCTTGGTAAATCAGGATGATTACCAACCACCGTGGGTGCAGAAGTTGCAGGTGCATTGAGTGTATTATTCTTGCTTGGTCTTCCTCTTTTCTTTGCCTTGGAAGTTGTAGGTGCATTTGTGGTGTTGTCATTCCTAAGTCATCCTCTTTTACCCTGCATTCAATATACCAAAACATTAATAAATAACATAGGCATAAGTTGATAGCAACAAAACAAATCAATGTTTTTATTTCACCTTTGATGGTCTTTGTGCAGGTGGGCAATCTTTCGTAGGGCAACCCTTCTTGTTATGACCACTTTGAAGACAGTGTTGGCATGTCATTTGCATGCCATGTCTTGACATCACACCTGGTTTACAATGTCTTCTTCCGGGGCTCTCTTTCTAGTTACCTTAGGCCTTCTAGGCATTTTTTTGTATTGAGGAGGCTTCAATGGCTCTGCTGCAATAATTGGCCATATATTAGAACCATTCAAAGGTTCTAACCCTCGCTTATAAGCTTCCAAATATGTTGTCTTCTTGTAATATGGGTCAATATAGTCCACAAGATTATATCTCATATATTATATCCCGGCTATAGCATGGCAGCATGGGATACCACTCAAATCCTATGCTTTGCATGAGCATGACAGGGCTTCTAATGACACCACATACTGTTCATCTCCATTTCGCACTTCTAGCTTGTTACCAATAGCAGGCTTCATAGTACAGAATCTGGTTGTATCCTTGTGTTTCTCCAACTTTTTTTTTATCCTTAAGCACAAAACATCCACTGAATTTTTCATCAACTCTAACTTCTCATACATTCTTGACATTAAAGAAGACCTGATTTCTTCCAACATCTTAATAATAGGTAGAGTTCTTACTAGACAAATGTACCCATTGAAGGTCTTTGCTAAATTTGAGGTGACAACATCACATTTAGGCACTGTGCTGATGAATGCCCTATAGAAATTTTTAGGACCCTGCTTAATGAAATCATCATATGCAGCAAGGTTGAACTTCTTTAAGTCTTCCAAGTTTTTGTTTAATTCAGCTTTATAATTTGAGAACATTGCATTCCAAAATAATGTCTTGAGTTCTGGACTATTATGCTTCTTCTTCCAATTTTGATGAACATGTCTTGCACAATTTCTGTGCTCAGCATGTGGAGCAAGTTTAGCTATTGCATTTATTAGACCTTGAAAAACAATAAGTGGAGTATCAATTTTCAAATAGTTAATAGCAAAAAAAATTCAAATTTATTATAACTTCTGTATCATTCACTGACCTTTTGTTTGTCATTGACTAAAGTCAAACCCAAACCAGTTATTATATTCAGGTCTTTAAGTAAGAGATCTAAAAACCATTTCCATGTACTCTCATTCTCCCCCTTAACCACAGCCCAAGAGATAGGATACATTTGATTGTTCCCATCTCTTGCGACTGCAGATAGTATTGCACCACCAATTAAGGTCTTCAAAAATGCTCCATTAAGACATAAGATAGGTCTGCATCCATTTATGTATCCTTTCCTTAAGGTAGAAAATCCAACATAAAAACGCTTGAAGACTGGCTTCCCATCAGGCCCTGGCTCACCATTATGAAACCAAAATGTCCCTTCTAGATCAACCCTCTGTAATTCAGCTTTATATGAATGCAGTTGTGCATAATGGGACTCTGGGCTACCCCTTAAAATATTCAAAGTTCTTCTCTTAGCTCTATAGCAGACCCATTTATTTGTATTTATATTGTATTTAATCTTCAAGTCAGTTATCATGTCTGGAGCTGTGCAATTAGGTTTTCTTCTCAAAATTTGTAGAAAACTCCTTTGCAATGAAAATATAACTTGCTTGCCTATTTGTGTCCTTCCTAGAGCAGGTGTGCTCTTCTTGATAAATCCTTATGTTGAATGCATTAGTTTTTCTATTCTTGGCAGCATATACCTTCCAGAGACAAAAATCATCACACCTTGCTTCTAATCTATTCTTGTTTGATCTTGTCCACCTTAAATTATACCCATTTGCTATAGCATATTGCTGAATAGCACTCTCAAATTGACTGGCAAAATAAAAAATCATGCCTAGTACAAACTTTAAGTTGTTGTGGTCACACTTAGAATTGTAGATGATATTCTTCTTTTTATTTCTTCTATTTTTCACTTGAAGATCCCCCTCATTGCTACTGTATGGGGTATCATATCCACCTTCTTCTGATTCATCCTCATATTCACTATGCAATTTGTCTTCAGTGTTGTGCCGCTCTTCATCACTTATCCCTTCCCCTGCCAGGCTGATATCATTCAAACCTTCTACTTCATCTAAACCCAACCCTGCATCGTGATCAACTGGTGTTGTCTTCAATGCCATCTTATTTTTTTATTGCTGCCACATACTCATCATCTTTAGCATCGGATCCATTGTCATCACTTATCACATTATCATTTTCATAAGTATTGTCAATAAACACATCAATAATTTCTCCTTCTATCTCAGCCTCACCTTTTATATCAGCATCATCCTCTGTATTTTTTTCATTATTCGACTCAACAGTACCCTGCACATCTTCTACTTGATTACCATCGCCATTAGAAGCACCAATACCCTTATCAATTACTTGAAAACCTGGTGGACAGTCACTATCTTTATCTGTTTCTATAAAAACTTTCAAGAAATTAAAATCAGCCCCCTCTTCCCACATTTTTCTCAACTGCTCATCACCATGGATTAAGGTCTGGTAATCCCATGAACTTGTTCGAGTTTCATAATACCCAACCTTTGTAACATTCTGTCACGACCCAAACTGGGGAGTCATGACAGGCGTTAGGGAAC
>CATIWK010056679.1:0-11452 GCA_949634005.1 Mallotus japonicus | reverse complement strand
GAGCATGTGCATCTTCATTTTCTTCTTTTTTGCAGCAACTGCACCTCTGTTTGCCTTTATTTTGCTTGCTACACCTCTGTTGCTTGCTGCACTTTTATCCTTACTGTTTATTACCTACGTCCCCCTCATTATCTTAGGAATGTTTTTGTAAATACCTCTGACCTGACTCCATTAACAAAAAAATATTGAAGAAAATAACAACCCAGAAAGCAAACCTAAAAAATAAACATGAAGAAAACAATAACTCATAAAGCAAACCCAGAAAATACCAAGAAAAAAAAAACATGAACAAAAATCCAACAGATGCCAAAAAGAATTCAAATTACTCAATTAAAAACAACCCATAACATGCCAAAAAGAATTCAAATTACTCAATTAAAAAAAGAAAAAAATGATGAAGAAAACATACCTGATGATGATGATGAAGATGAGAGGAGATGATGAACTTTTTTTTTTAAAACGAAAAGGAGATGATGAACTTGAGAGGTGAAAATTGAAGTGGAACAGTTGTCAGTATATTTGGGCTCCATGATTTTTAAGGGTTGGTTTCAGCGTAGGAAAATTTTTTCCCGTTTCCAAAACAGGAAAACATTTTCCTTTTTTTTTTAAACTTATTTTTCTTTGGCTGGAAGAATATTTTCCTTTGACTTATTTTCCATTGGTAATCGAAACACTGGAAAATAGGAGAAAATATTTTCCGGAAGAATATTTTCTGCAAACAAACAGAGCCTTAGTATCACTATGGAGAAATGTATATACCATATTCATACTCTAGGATACAATTTCTTGATAAGATGACACAGAATCAAAGCAAACTAACTGGGGTTATATGTTTTGAGCAAATAGTTTATGACATTATTGGACCATCATTTTCCACTGTACTATAAGAGGAAATGTCGAATGCACTTACAAAGCATTTGTATGACATGTTACATGCTGCTAAACAAGAGGTTTAGCCTAGCAACCCTGGTGGTCATTCGAAGTTTTCAACTATGGCTCGAATGTTGAATTTTAAGGCTGAACACTAATTTTTAAAATGGTGCTATGATGAGTTGTGCACTTTCATTTCTGAATTACTTACAAAAGATAATTTGATGACTAACAGTTTTTAGGGCTAGGGCTACCTGTTGAGGAAATAAACTACTACATGAACAACTGTATGATTTGTTGGGGAAATAGAAAACCTATTATGTTGTGCATATTGTAGAGAGCCTCGGCACAAATTATTGCATAGAGATGATGGGAAGGGAAGTAAACCTTATAAGATAATATACTGCTTTCCACTAAAAGCTAGGTTATAATATTTGTATGCTTCTGATGCAACTATGAACCATATGTGATGGCAAGTTGAGCATGTGTAGGAAGAAGGTATTATATATCATTGCTCTAATTCACCAACATAAAAGCATTTTAATGATTTTCTTTTAAATGTCGCAATATGAGATTGGTTTTGTGCAGTGATGGATTTTTTCCTTTTAAAAAAATCAAGAAAACAGTACTCATCCTAGCCTATTATTATAACTTCGTACAATCTACCTCTATGGATACGTATGAATGATGAGTAAATATTTCTTAGAGCTATTTTGCTTGGTCTTAACAATCTAAAGGAAAAAATTGATGTTTAAAAAATTGATGTTTTCCTTCAACCAATTATAAATTGAGTTAAAGATGCTTTGGAAGTTAGGTGGACATATATGATATTTCCATGAAGCAAAATTTTTGTATGTGCATTGCCTTAATGTGGACAATAAGTGGTTTTCCAACATATGCAATGTCGTTAGAATGGGGAATTACAGGGAAGTTAGCTTGCTCATATTGTATGTAGGACTCTGATATATTCACTTTACGTAGAGGTAGAAAGACTACATGGTTAACCATTATGATTATGTTCCTCACAATCATGAGCGGGCAATTTCCTGCAAAAGCTGAAACTTTATTTTTTGAAAAAGGAGAGGCTTGGGATGAATTGAATGCACTCCAACAGTCATATTTTGATCACCAACTATATAAACATTACCTGGAACAATATTAAAGAAGTTAAATAGTTTGTTGAACAAACTTTTCTCTTAGAATTCATTGTGCATTCAGAGCTCTCATTGTAATTTTAAAATTTCAATACAATCTTTTAGGTGTGGGTTATATGTTCTAGCTTAGGTTCTTCTTCATTTCTTTTTTCAGGATAGTAAAGGAAAAAAGGAATTCAAGTCAGGGAAATTGGTTGAAGTTTTGTCCATTAAACACTTAGGACTTTGAGAATTTTGTTAAAGCTTAGCCAAGAAAAGCTCCATTATTGTAAAGGTCTGAGTTGATCCTTAAAACTCTTGTGTACTCAATCTAATTAAATAGATTAGAGTTGGAGATTAAAAAATCTTAACTTGGGGATAATTTAGGTGGAAACGTAGGTTCATTGAGGAACTGAACTCCTTAAATTGCTTGTTTTGTATTCTCTTTATCTTTGCTCTTTAAATTCCCCCTTTTTTGTCTTAACTACTTTTTAAACCTCTTTTAAAAATTTAATTCGCCTTATTTACCCCTCTAAGGCCCTTCCAAAGGGTAACCACTAGATTCTCTTTTAGACTTTTAGTGAATCTAGCTTTCATATCTCAAATTGAACTAAATTCTACTAATGAGACTTTTGAATGATGAGTATTGGGTTCTTGCCATGTAAGAAAAACTCAATTAATTTGAGATTAACAAGGTTTAGAACTTAGTTTTAATACCTAAAAACCATCCTATTATTGAAACCAATTGAGTTTATAAAAATAAATAATAAACAAAGTGTCATTACTAAGAACAAAACTAAATCAGTGGCCAAAAGTTATAATCAAAAAGAAAATATTGATTATGATGAAACCTTTATACCGGTTGCAAGGTGTAAAAAAGTCTACTAGCCTTGAGAGTGTTGGCCCATGCACACATATATAGACTTATAAATGGGGTTGAGCCCTTCTAACACAAAACCAATTGGCTTGTGTTAAGACCCAATTTATACTACTTATAAGCCACTTTAACTCTTTATAGTTTTTCAATGTAGGATATATTATTATCTAGAACTCCCGCTCACGTGCAATTAATTTTGACCTAGTTGTCACTTAGCAAACACAATTTAACCGCACCTAAGGTCACAAACGGGTTGCACTATTTGGTTGTGCCCAACAAGCCACCAAATCATACTTGGTTACTCCTAAGATCACAAACGGGTTATAACCAAGGGCCTAAATGGGTTGAGCCAAACTTCCATGAGCTTAGGATCATTTCCTTTGATACTATGTAAAGAAGTCCATGGCCCTTTAGAGTATTGGTCTACATATATACACGTGGACTTATAAATAGGGTTTAAACCATCTAATAAAAAACCAATTGGCTTGTATTAAGACCCAATCTATACCCTTTATAAGCTACTTTAACTCTTTTATTTTTTCCAGTATGGGATTTATTATTCTCCAACAATTAGAGGCCATTAGGATGTTTCTTACCTTTATATCTTATATGAATTTTAAATTATTCCAAATAAATGTCAAGGGTGCTTTTTTAAGTGATTACATTCAAGAGGAGGTATATATTGAACAACCTTCGAGTTTTGAAAGTCACAAATTTTTTAATCATGTTTTCAAAATAACAAAGGCCTTATATGGATTAAAACATGCTCCAAGAGCTTTGTATGAAAGGTAGAAAAGCATTTTTTTAGAAAAGGAGTTTTGTAAAGGTAATGTTGATACAAGTTTTTTCATAAAAGAAATCCAATGATGACTTATTAATTATACAAATTTATGTGAGCTTAAATTCTTCATTGGACTTTAAATTAAGCAATATGAGGATAAGATCTTTATCAACCAAGCTAAGTGCATTAAAGACATCCTCAAGAAGTTTAGGATGGATTAAGCCAAGGCTAGTAAGACTCCAATGAGCACCACCGTCAAACTCTCCAAGGATGACAATAACAAACTAGTTGATAAAAATAAATAAAGAGGTATGATCGGATCCCTTCTTTACTTAATGACTAGCAGACCCAATATTGTTTTTGTTGTTTTGATTGTGTGCTAAATTTTAATCATGTTCAAAAGAGTCTCATTTGAATGCAATTTAAAAAATTTCAAGTATCTTATAGGGACATTGTATTTAGGTCTTGGGTATTCTAGGAGCTCATCCCTTAACCTTATTAACTATTCGGATGTGAATTTCGCCTAAAGTTTACTAAATAGAAAGATAACTTTTGGAACTATTCAATTCTTAAGATAATGTTTAGGCTCTTGGTTTAGCAAGTAATAAGTTTTAGTTGCCTTGTCCACCGCTAAAGCAAAATATGTAATGGTTAATTGTTGTTGGTTACAAGTGTTGTGGGAAAAATAACAACGTAGGGACTATGACATTTACATTGATCACATTCCAATAAAATATGACAATACAAGTGCCATAGACCTTTATAAAAATTTAATTCAACACTCATGGACCAAACACATAGACATTATACATTATTTATTGTGTGATCATGTGCACTGTGTTGATGTTAATTGCCACGAGGTATATGTCATTCAATTTATTTTTGATTGCCACGAGGTATATGTCAAAAATTGCTTTGGAACATCTTGATTACTTTGATAGAGCCAAAACTCTATTAAAAAGGATAAATTGGTATAACATGACTTTTGATATCCTACCCACTCTCTTGTGATTGAGTTCTTGACCCTTAGGATGACAAATATTGATGAGCAAAACTCCCTTTGTTGCATAAGGTTTAGGTTAGAAGGGAGAGGTATATTTATGACCGCCTTAGAGTTTGATAATCTCTTTGGTTTTTATAGGGTCAGATATATGCAAACAAACTCTAATAGGCCTGACCACTCCTTTTGGATTAAAATTTGTAAACCAAGCCTAGAGAAATTCGCCCTTAGTCACACAAAATCCTTCTCGAGCTCTTTGGTACATGATGTGCTCTAATGTCATTTTTGTATGTACATTGACATTATATTTTTATATATTGGCAATAAAATAATGTTTATTGAAATAAAATGTTTGTTTATTTATATGTTTACCATGTAGAATTATGTTAAATGATTTTATTATCAAGAATTAATATGTGTCACAAATTTATTTGGAGATATAAATGTTCGTAGTCGTTAGATTAATATAAGAGTAGTATTAATCTATCGTCTCTGTCTATTTTTCTTGATTGGTATGTCAGTGAATGTCATACTACTTCATGTGAGATATTAGAATAGATATATTGATGCGATGGATTGATCAAAGTGTGATGTAAAATATGTAATTAAATTCACTTTTGTCAACCTTTTGAGTATGATGGTGCATATGATCTTTTAAATCATCACAATAATTAAAAGAATTAAGGCTCCGTTTTGTTTGCGGAAAATATTTTCCCTTATTTTCCAGTGTTTGGATTACCAAAAAAAATAAGTCAAAGGAAAAGAAATTGTTAGTTAGGCCGTTTGTTTGGAGAAAATATTCTTCCGAAAAATATTTTCCCTCATTTTTCAGTACTTGCATTACCAAAGAAAATAAGTTAAAGAAAAATAAATTGTTAGTCAAAGGAAAATAACTTCAAAACAAAGGAAAATGATTTCTCATTCTAAGGATGAAAAATTATTTTCCAATACCTTTTTAAATGCATTCTCCTCATTTATTACATTTTCTTTTATTTTTCAATACATTATCTCTTCATTTATTATATTCTTCTAGTGTTACAACCAAACATTAGAAAATATTTCATTGGAAATTAAAGTTTTTGGAGAAAATATTTTTCAAAGATAAAATATTTTCTGCAAATAAACAAAGCCTTTAAGAAAAATAACTTCAAAACAAGAGAAAATAATTTTCCATTCTAAGCATGAAATATTATTTTTCAATATTTTTTCTCCTCATATATTACCTTTTCTATTTTTCAATATTTTCTTTCCTCATTTTTTTTCTTTTAGTGTTGCAGACAAATATAAAAAAAAAAAATTTAGAAAAAATATTTTGCCGCAAACAAAGTAAAAATTTAGTACACAAGGGATAACAATGCAACATAATAAAAGTCTGCCTATAGCAGCGACAACCCCACCGGTGTTTTCTAGTCCATTCCTCGTCAGTATCGTTCCTAATCACGATTTTCTCTTCCCTCAACTTTTTCCTCTGTTTTAACTTCATCTTCTTCCTCAATTTGAAAGAGTCAAACACTAACCACCATCTCCCCCTCCTACTTCTTTTTGTCAATTGCCATTTTCAGTATTCCTTATATTCAAACCCCAAATCTAATCATTCCGAATTAAACTACTTCACAGCTTAGCCATCGGTTTTCCAAGAATTCGACCCATCCTGTCATCGTTTTTCAAGTAGTCACGGTGGCGCTGGGTGATATCCGCTGCAACCGTCAGTACAGTAGAAATGACCATAACAACAGCAACAGCGATGATGACTTCAAAATCAATGATCCTTCAAACCAAAAATCATAGTCCGATAGTCTCTCAACATCGGTCTTCCAGCTCTCCCTCTTCACTTCTAAATTCACACTCTCTCCAAGCTCAGTTTCAAAAACTAGTAAATGAATTCGACCCTCACATTCCCATTGAGAAAGCCTTCACGCCTCCAAGTTCTTGGTATACAGACCCTTGTTTTTACGATTATGAACTGGAACGCATCTTTTATAGAGGCTGGCAGGCTGTTGGTCAGTTCTTTTTATTCATTCATTCATTTTGCACACTGTTGAAATGGGTCAGTCTTCTATTTTAATTTTACTTTCGTGAATGTTGAATTTCAGGATTCACTGAGCAAATTAAGAGTCCTCGTGACTTTTTCACTGGAAGGTACGAACAATTATAGCCATTGTTTCCTTTTTTTTTTTTTTTTTTGTTTTGAGAAGCTAGAGAAAAATCAATTGTGGCAGATTGGGAAATGTGGAGTTTGTCGTGTGTCGTGATGAAAATGGGGAGGTTCGTGCATTTCACAATGTGTGTCGCCATCATGGCTCTCTCCTTGCGTCAGGCTGTGGCCAAAAGTCTAGCTTTGTTTGCCCTTACCATGTCAGTTTTCTTTCTCTCTCTTTTTTCTCAGTTGTTTAATATCATTCATTTTCTTATTGCATCTATCAATGCTGCATTGTGATGCATTGTTATTGTTTATGTTGTTGAATAGGAGTATATATTAAATTCACATTTCAGATAAATTATGTGTATAAGTTAGAGAGATGTAATGGGTGAAAATTTTCAGGTGACATTCCAAATGTTGCATTCCTTGTATGTTTTCCAATTGTATGTCAGGAAAATTACGAAATATGATACTAAAAAAGAAAAAATAATAAAATCATTCCATCAATGATTTTTGCTACAATATCATTGTTCTTGTCTTTGATAAGGAACTGATTTGTGTTTATTTGATCAGTTCAAAGGCAAACAATGTTGGGAAATTGACCAGTTCAAATTCTATTTGTTGAAATTATATATTTAGGATGGGATAACTACATCCTAGTCTTACAAATTATATCATTTTTTCAATTAAATCCTACAACAAATATATATATATTTACGATCAAGTTCTATAAGTTTTAAAAAGGTTTTTTGTTAGTCCTATCCGTCATTTAAAATAATTTTCCGTTTGTCAATCCTCAAAATCAATTTTTTTTTTGTTTTACATTTCAATCCTAAAACTATAAAATTGTTATTTTTGATATTTTAAATAAATAATATTTTTATTTTTTATTTACGACTTATTCTATCATTTAATTCTCATAATAACTATATAACTCACTAAAATAATTATAAAAAATAAAAGGGATAAAGACAATTTTAGTGTTTGAACTTTTTAAAATTTGACAATTTAGTATTTTAACTTTTTTTATAACAATTAAGTGTGGTGACCTGTAAAAAAAATAACAATAAAGTGTATATAGCAGGTCATCAACAAGTTGCCCTTCAAAAATACACTATTTCAGAACTAAAAGACTTTATTACCCCTAACCTCAAAAAAGCATAATAATAATATTTACAATAATAATATTATTATTGTAAATAAAAATAATTTTATTTTTATTTATTTATAGTTTGGCTCATAATTATTTTTAGTTTATAAAAATTAAAAATGTGTAAAGGTACAAATTCAACTATCATCATTTACAAAATTTTTAATTAATGAAAATGTAAAATTAAAAATTTTCAATTTTTTATTTTTTTCACTCTCTTTTTATTTAGTTTACAATTTTTAATAAATTTAATGAAATTAAAATTTTAGTATTATAAAATGAGTGGTTTAAATATATTTATCTTGATAAAGCCAAAAAAAAAAAAAAAAAAAAGGAAGGTTCTTCGAGTCCTCTCAAAGAAAAAACTGATTATTTTGATAAATGTATATTTTGTCAATTTATCATGATTTACACAAGGACAAAAGGTATTATTGATTTATGGTAGAAAAAGTAAATTTAAATCATTGTCATGGATAATTTGGTCATTTATGAATTTAATAATTTTTCAGTAGTAAATATAATTCTTTTATTATTATGTCTGTATTTATTTAATTTTAAAATAATTAATTATTTATATTAATAAATTGGATAAATTAAAATCTTTTATCAAAATTTAAAAATTGGGATAAATTTGCAAAAAATTTGAAACGTTTGGATTTTTTATACCAATAGATCATTATAGATTTAGAAAATTAAAAAGGATAAATTTGACATTTTATAAGATGCCATGTCAACATTTTATTTAATTTTGACCAAAAATCTATTTGTGCTAAAATTGCCAAATATTTGTGAAAACATGACATTTTTGCCAAAATTAAAAGATTAGAATAAAATTGCATGTTGCAAAGGTTTGGATTTTTCGCACTAATAGGCCTTTATTTGCATTCTCCAAAATGAAAAGGTATTGTATATTCATGTAATACAACGTTAAAGTCACAACACTAACCATTAAACCATTAGTAAATATAATATGACACATTTACTACAGATAGATACAAAAGATAACTAGTAAAATTCCGATTGTGAAAAGGGAAGGGGAGGTCGATGCTACCTTATGCATGTTCAAAAGAAAGGGAGTGATGCAAATTGAAACTAAAATCTAAGACTGTATTTATAGTGTTAGTTACTGAAATATTGGAGTTTTACTAAAGTTATTACCATGAATGTGAATGTACTATCTGAAGAGCATAACCCATAATGTTTTTAAATAACAAACATAAAACCTTTTTTTTTCATTCCTTAGAAACTCTCATCGCCTAATGCTGCCTCCCACACTACCTCTACCCATCTCCATCGGCATTGCCTTCGCTGCCTTGAGTGTTGTCTGTACTCACCTTCACTAGTGATGTTGCTGCTATTGCTTCTTTTATTTTGCATTCCACCCACCACATCCCATGCCATTGCGGCCCACCTCAACCATCTCTGCATTCGATCCACCTTCACCAACAGTGCCCCTACTCACTTCCATGAACGGTGATGTTGTTACTGCTACTTTTTCTTTATTTTCTTAAATAACACTGGCTTTATGATACATTTGATGATGTGAACCAGAATATCCACATCATATGTCATATTTCTATCAGGCTGAACTTGTCGTTAATTAATATCAACAGTAAAGTAAATTTTTAAGATGATTAGGATGAATGACAAGTTTAACAAGATAAAAAAACAAGGCATAGGACATGGCTATTGCAGTTGTCACGTCATTAAATTTAACTAGAAAGTTCCTAGGTACTTCCTTGTAAACATAAACCAAAGTTAGGTAATTAAAAAAAAAAAAAATTAAAATTTTAGAACCAGATTATAATAAAATATAAAATTCTGTGACCTTTCATATAATTTATCCAAATTTTTACTACCAGTTGAGCTTTGCTATAGACATCTATAAACTACAATGTACTTCTCTCTTTCCTCGAATTTTTCATATGTTATAGATAGAGTAAGCTCTTGCGTAGGCTAAATGTGTATCTAAACTTTTTGTCCAGGCATGGACCTATGGTTTAGATGGAGCACTTCTGAAAGCAACAAGAATAACAGGGATGCAAAACTTTAGTTTAGATGTAAGTTGAAATGTCTCATTGCTAATCTTAAATTTTGCTTATGTACACTTGACTGATAACATCATTGATTTTGTTTTGACCATGGAGCATAGGACTTTGGGCTTATTCCGCTAAATGTAGCTTCTTGGGGTCCATTTGTGCTTCTCAATATAGACAAAGAGGGTATACCTCAGAAAGGTGTTGGTGGCAGTATGGTGGAAAATGAGTGGCTTGGTAGTTGTTCTGAACTACTGAAAGCCAATGGAGTTGATTCTTCTTTGGGTTATGTTTGTAGGCGTGTGTACAGTATTGAATGTAACTGGAAGGTATTATTTTTACAAGTTCCCTCGTTAATAAAAGTAATCGTCAATGGAAGTCCATGTGTGTGGGGTGAATGCGATATCGTGACATTAAGTCATTGTCTTGTATGAAAATTGTTCAAAGTTTTGAGGCCAGTATCCAGTTTTTGCATTTTGTTTAGCTTGATTTTGTGGCCTGCTGATTTTTCCCTCTTTTTTACAGGTATTTTGTGACAATTACTTGGACGGTGGTTACCATGTGCCATTTGCACATAAATCATTGGCATCTGGTCTTAAGTTTGATTCTTACTCCACCACAGTATGTATATATAGCATTTTCTTATTAGTCCTGGATTTTCTGTTTGAGTTTTACCAGTTTTAGCAAATTGGTTTTTATTGCATTGACTTGGCACACACATTTGGTACCTTAATGTAATACCTTACATATCATACAACTAACATCTCATTAGAAGTCATTTTGCCCCACCCCCCACCTTAATTGTTTGTGTTTCTGATATAGATATATGAAAAGGCTAGCATCCAAAGATGTGAAAGTGGCTCAGCAGGAAGTGCAGATGATTTTGATCGGCTTGGATCAAAAGCTTTTTATGCTTTTATTTATCCTAATTTCATGATTAATAGGTTTGTGCTCAGGTGCTTGATGTAATTGTGATTATTTATCTGATTCTTATTTCCTTTCTTCTCTACATTGAACCGATTCTTGGTCTGACAGATATGGACCATGGATGGACACCAATCTAGTTCTCCCACTGGGACCCAAGAAATGCCAAGTGATATTTGATTACTTTATTGAAGCTGATCATGAGGTATTTTCTAAATTTATCCACTTGGGCATTATGTGATGTTCAAAATCATAGGACAGTGTCATATTGTCGAAGGACAAAAAACCTCCTCTCTTAATTAGAAAAACAAGATGCTGACTGTAGTAGTTGCTTTGACTCTAATAGATAGGTATTTGTGGATGCCATCAGTATATGCTAACCTTAGGTAAAGGCCAAGGATTATCTCAAAACTTGAGTCAAGATCCAACGGTCAGTCTGAACCAACAATCATTGAAATGCATCTACCTAGCCCAAGTTTCAGTGCGCTCAAATGGTTTCTCTCTTGCATACAGTTATAAGAATCTCTCTCTCTCTCTCTCT